>WNGS01157813.1:4661-25403 GCA_020271785.1 Procambarus virginalis
ATTACATTTTCAAAGACTTTAGTTTATCCACACACAACTTATGAATGAAACAGCATTGGCTCTTATACCTGCATTTGGGTGAGGTGATGTAATACAATAGTGGGGTGAAAAACAAACTTTCAACAAAACATAGAACACGGAACAATGGGTATAGATTTGCAGAAGATGGGTAAAGATATAACTGCAGAAGGCCTATTAGCCCATATTTCTTGATGTTTCTATATTGGAGCGGAGTCTTGAAGTGGGTAGAATATAGTTGTGCGTTAATTGGCTGTTGATTGCTGGTGTTGACTTCTTGATGTGTAGTGCCTTGCAGATGTCAATCCGTCTGCTGTCGCTGTATCTATCAATGATTTCTGTGTTGTTTGCTAAGATTTCTCTGGTGATGATTTGGTTGTGGGAAGAGAATATATGTTCCTTAATGGAGCCCTGTTGCTTATGCATCGTTAAACGCCTGGAAAGAGATGTTGTTGTCTTGCCTATATACTGAGTTTTTTGAGGCCTACAGTCCCGAAGAGGGCATTTGAAGGCATAGACGACGTTTGTCTCTTTTAGAGCGTTCTGCTCCGTGTCTGGAGAGTTTCTCATGAGTAGGCTGGCCGTTTTTTTGGTTTTATAGTAAATCGTTAGTTGTATCTTCTGATTTTTGTCTGTTTTAAGACAAAAATCACAGACAAAAATCAGAAGATTTTTCCCACAACCAACAATAATCTCTTGCCATCACCAGAGAAGTCTTAACAAAAAACACAGAAATCATCGATCGATACAGCGATAGCAGGCGGCTTGATATCTGCGAGGTACTACACATTAAGAAGTCAACACCAGCAATCAACAGCCAATTAATGCACAACTATATTCTACCCACTTCAAGACTCCGCACCAATATAGATGCATCAAGAAATATGGGCCAATAAGCCCTTTGCAGTTACTTCCATTCTTCCCTTTAATTTACCCAATATTATACCCATTGTTTCGTGTTCTGTCTCATGTTGAAACTTTGTTTTCACCTCATCCAAGACTGTTGTAACATATCACCTCAACCAAATGCAGGTATAAAATGAGAGCCGTTTAAATTATAGCATAGTAGAACTCTGTTTAGTGTTTGTAGGTTATAATTGTGTGTGTGTAAACTAAAGTCTTTAAAAATGTAATAAGTTATTACGAAACGCGTTCAAGTGTCACGTCAGACTAGAAATATAAATGAATTTTGGAGAATTGATTTTTCAATTACCATTGACAGTGAAAAGAAACATAAGAAATATTGAGAAAATTCGTGTTAGAATTATTAATCTTACTTTTTCGGTCGTATTTAATAATATATGTTTACAGGAAAGACTGCTACCAAAAGATACTTATATATATGTGTATATATATATATATATATATATATATATATATATATATATATATATATATATATATATATATATATATATATATATATATATATGTGTGTGTGTGTGCGTGGTTTCCTCCGAGGCTATGGGTCCCCCTTCTTCCAGCCAGAGGTGGTACTCCCTATATGTATATATATACAACAAATTTCGTGATGCTGTGTGATTCAACATGTGATACCTCGAAAGTGCAGCTGTTGATGACTCTGTGGTGCAGCTGTTGATGACTCTGTGGTGCAGCAGTTGATGACTCTGTGGTGTAGCTGTTGATGACTCTGGGGTGCAGCTGTTGATGACTCTGTGGTGCAGCAGTTGATGACTCTGGGGTGCAGCTGTTGATGACTCTGGGGTGCAGCTGTTGATGACTCTGTGGTGCAGCAGTTGATGACTCTGGGGTGCAGCTGTTGATGACTCTGGGGTGCAGCTGTTGATGACTCTGGGGTGCAGCTGTTGATGACTCTGGGGTGCAGCTGTTGATGACTCTGTGGTGTAGCTGTTGATGACTCTGTGGTGCAGCTGTTGATGACTCTGGGGTGCAGCTGTTGATGACTCTGGGGTGCAGCAGTTGATGACTCTGTGGTGCAGCTGTTGATGACTCTGGGGTGCAGCTGTTGATGACTCTGGGGTGCAGCAGTTGATGACTCTGGGGTGCAGCTGTTGATGACTCTGTGGTGCAGCTTTTGATGACTCTGGGGTTCCAGCTGTTGATGACTCTAGGGTGTAGCTGTTGATGACTCTGTGGTGCAGCTTTTGATGACTCTAGGGTGTAGCTGTTGATGACTCTAGGGTGTAGCTGTTGATGACTCTGTGGTTCCAGCTGTTGATGACTCTAGGGTGTAGCTGTTGATGACTCTGTGGTTCCAGCTGTTGATGACTCTAGGGTGTAGCTGTTGATGACTCTGGGGTTCCAGCTGTTGATGACTCTAGGGTGTAGCTGTTGATGACTCTGTGGTGCAGCAGTTGATGACTCTTGGGTTCCAGCTGTTGATGACTCTAGGGTGTAGCTGTTGATGACTCTGGGGTTCCAGCTGTTGATGACTCTGTGGTGCAGCTGTTGATGACTCTGGGGTGCAGCTGTTGATGACTCTGGGGTTCCAGCTGTTGCTGACTCTAGGGTGTAACTGTTGATGAATCTTTGGTTCCAGCTGTTGACTCTCGCACTCACTGCCATAGTCACCTTTCCTTTCTAAACCAAACGCCTCCTGAACATGCTGGAAATAAAAAACTGAGCAATGAAAAGGACGTAAATGATGAACACCCAAGTCACTAAACTCGGAAACCCTAATGTTTGTATGCGTCAGCCTCAGGTTCATATCTTGCCATTCTGAACGAGAATACGAAGATGGTTTTCATGCCTGACATCACCCCTCTGACTCTTGAGTGGGGTGAGAGTCAGAGACTTCACTCACTCTTTGACTCTCACACTGTACCTCCTGGACCATGGGGTGGTCCAGATACTCTGCTCAGGACACACAATGCAACAGCTTTAATGAAAGTTGATGGATTGTGATCGTTAGAGGCAAGCAGTGGTACATCATTATACTTATTAAATATTTTTACTAGGATACATAGATCATCCTGGACAGACCAGTGAGTACCCTGNTTATGTCAAGAAGACGAAAGGTATTGGTAAAAGTTTTAATTTCCGATATGAAGGGGAAAGGCAGAGCACAGTGATACTAGTGTTGGAAGCAGGTTTAGGATGAAAGAAATTTCGTTTAGCTTGAGAATAGGCACAGTTGATAAAATGCAAAGGGTAACCAAGGCGAGAGAATGATTGTAGATAAAGGCAATTTCAGAATCTAGAAACTGAGGGTCGCTGATGCGTAGAGCGCGGAGCAAGAGAGAGACGAGGACAGTTTCTTAACAGAAGGAGGATGGTAGGAAAAGAAGTGAATGTACATGCCACTATGCATGGGTTTGCGGTAGACAGAGAAAGAGAACCCGTACACAGAGCTGTGAACGTGAACGTCAAGAAAAGGAAGGAGGGAATTAGATTCACATTCAACTTTGAAATGAATAATAGGAGCCAGATTGTTAAGAGAGAGAGAAAGGCTGGAAAAGACTAAGGTCATGAGGCCATAAAGCAAATGTCATCAACATAGCGAAGCCAGAGAGAGGGACAGTATCAATAGATAGAAGAACAGTTTCGAAGTATTCCATGTAGACAATGGCAAGAAGAGGGGAGAGAGGGGAACCCATAGCGACACCGAAAGTTGAGTGTAATATTTACCGTTGAAAGAGAAAGAGACAACACAGAGTCTAATTAGTTCGAGGAAACGTCAATGGGAAGCGGGTGAGGAAGAAGGCCCTCAGACGCCTTCTGTCTAAGGAAAGAGAGAACGTCATCGAGCTGAACATTAGTGAACAGAGAGTCGATATCAAGACTAAGCATCTTACAGGAGGGCTACAAACGCAGCCTTTCTATGAAGTCCTGAGAATGATGAAGGTGGGCAGGAGAAAAAGTGCCAAGGTAAGGCGTCAGGGTTTTAGCGAGCCAGGATGCAGGAGGGTTATCTTGAAGTTATCTTGAGATGATTTCGGGGCTTTAGTGTCCCCGCGGCCCGGTCCTCGACCAGGCCTCCACCCCCAGGAAGCAGCCCGTGACAGCTGACTAACACCAAGGTACCTATTTTACTGCTAGGTAACAGGGCCATAGGGTGAAAGAAACTCTGCCCATTGTTTCTCGCCGGCCCTGGGATCAAACCCAGGACCACAGGATCACAAGTCCAGTGTGCTGTCCGCTCGGCCGACCGGCTCCCCGGTCGGTCGGGGAGACATAAACCTGGTACCTGTTTATGTTTACTAGACATAAACTGTCTAGTAAATACAAAGAAAGTGTTATTTCCCTAAAAACAATAACAAGGGTAGCCGACAGATCCCCGTGAAGAAATGATAGGACGAAGAGGTACACCAGGTTTACGAGTCTTAGGTAGACCATAGCAATAAGGAAGAAAAGGGCTGATAACACGGAAACGTTTAATGAGATCTAAGTCAGGAGGACAAAGACTAGAGAGCTGTCTTAGTTTGCGATTAATTTAGTTTGGGGTTTGGTCAACATATTTCAGCCACGTTATTGTGACTCCTCGTATGCATAAGAAAACTGTTCTTGGATGACATACATAAACTGTGTAGTAAATACAAAGAAAGTGTTATTTCCCTGAAAACAATAACAAATTTTCTCATTCACTATTATTTAATGTATTTGTATGTATTTTACAATGTTTTTGTTCACACCAAAAGTGCCTTCCAAACCCTGATGATAGTACGTGAACCAGGTACCACACTGTTCATCAACATCAACACCAGGTACCACACAGTTCATCAACATAAACACCAGGTACCACACAGTTCATCAACATCAACACCAGGTACCACACAGTTCATCAACATCAACACCAGGTACCACACAGTTCATCAACATCAACACCAGGTACCACACAGTTCATCACCATCAACACCAGGTACAGTTCATCAACACCAGGTACCACACAGTTCATCAATATCAACACCAGGTACCACACAGTTCATCAACATCAACACCAGGTCCACACTGTTCATCAACATCAACACCAGATACCACACAGTTCATCAACATCAACACAAGGTACCACACAGATCATCAACATCAACACCAGGTACCACACTGTTCATCAACATCAACACTAGGTACCACACAGTTCATCAACATCAACACCAGGTACCACACAGTTCATCAACATCAACACCAGGTATCACACAGTTCATCAACATCAACACCAGGTACAGTTCATCAGCATCAACACCAGGTACCACACAGTTCGTCAACATCAACACCAGGTACCTCACAGTTCATCTACATCAACACTAGGTACCAAAAACTCATCTATATCAATTGTTACCAAATTGGGCCCAGGTCCCCCATGGGGGTCTTTAAGGCAATAAGTAAGGAGGCCGTAAGTTGAAGCAGTTTAAAGATTATAACATCAAATGTTTGGGAGGGGGGAATAACAAGCTTTTGGAGTGTGCTCACAAGTTCCATACTTGTTTGTGTACTGCCAGGCACGTTGCCTCGCTGCCAGGTACGTTGCCTCACTGCCTGGTACGTTGCCTCGTTGTCTGGTACGTTGCCTCACTGCCTGGTACGTTGCCTCACTGCCTGGTACGTTGCCTCACTGCCTGGTACGTTGCCTCACTGCCTGGTACGTTGCCTCGTTGCCTGGTACGTTGCCTCGTTGTCTGGTACGGTGCCTCGCTGCCAGGTACGTTGCCTCGTTGAGAGGTACGTTGCCACACTGCCTGGTACGTTGCCACACTGCCTGGTACGTTGCCTCACTGCCTGGTACGTTGCCTTACTGACTGGTACGTTGCCACGTTGCCTGGTACGTTGCCTCACTGCCAGGTACATTGCCTCACTGACTGGTACATTGCCTCGTTGCTTGGTACGTTGCCTCACTGCCAGGTACGTTGCGTCGTTGCCTGGTACGTTGCCTCACTGCCTAGCACGTTGTCTCGTTGCCTGGTACGTTGCCTCGCTGCCTGGTACGTTGCCTCCCTGCCTGGTACGTTGCCTCACTGCCTGGTACGTTGCCTCTCTGCCAGGAACGTTGCCTCACTACCAGGTACGTTGCCTCGCTGCCGGGTACGTTGCCTCGCTGTCAGGAACGTTGCCTCACTGCCAGGTACGTTGCCTCACTGCCTGGTACGTTGCCTCGCTGCCGGGTACGTTGCCTCACTGCCAGATACGTTGCCTTACTGCCAGGTACGTTGCCTCGCTGCCAGGTACGTTGCCTCACTGCCAGGTACGTTGCCTCGCTGCCAGGTACGTTGCCTCACTGCCTGGTACGTTGCCTCTCTGCCAGAAACGTTGCCTCACTACCAGGTACGTTGCCTCACTGCCGGTACGTTGCCTCACTGCCAGGTACGTTGCCTCACTGCCTGGTACGTTGCCTCACTGCCGGGTACGTTGCCTCACTGCCTGGTCGTTGCCTCACTGCTGGGTACGTTGCCTCGCTGCCAGGAACGTTGCCTCACTGCCAGTACGTTGCCTCACTACCAGGTACGTTGCCTCACTGCCAGGTACGTTGCCTCACTGCCAGGTACGTTGCCTCGCTGCCAGGAACGTTGCCTCACTGCCAGGTACGTTGCCTCGCTGCCATGTACGTTGCCTCACTGCCAGGTACGTTGCCTCGCTGCCAGGTACGTTGCCTCACTGCCGGGTACGTTGCCTCACTGCCAGGTACGTTGCCTCGCTGCCGGGTACGTTGCCTCACTGCCAGATACGTTGCCTCACTGCCAGGTACGTTGCCTCGCTGCCAGGAACGTTGCCTCACTGCCAGGTACGTTGCCTCGCTGCCAGGTACGTTGCCTCACTGCCTGGTACGTTGCCTCTCTGCCAGGAACGTTGCCTCACTACCAGGTACGTTGCCTCACTGCCGGGTACGTTGCCTCACTGCCAGGTACGTTGCCTCACTGCCTGGTACGTTGCCTCACTGCCGGGTACGTTGCCTCACTGCCAGGTACGTTGCCTCGCTGCCAGGTACGTTGCCTCGCTGCCTGGTACGTTGCCTCACTGCCAGGTACATTGCCTCACTGCCGGGTACGTTGCCTCCCTGCCGGGTACGTTGCCTCGCTGCCTGGTACGTTGCCTCACTGCCAGGTACGTTGCCTCACTGCCAGGTACGTTGCCTCACTGCCAGGTACGTTGCCTCGCTGCCGGTACTTGCCTCGCTGCCAGGTACGTTGCCTCACTGCCAGGTACGTTGCCTCGCTGCCAGGTACGTTGCCTCGCTGCCAGGTACGTTGCCTCACTGCCTGGTACGTTGCCTCACTGCCAGGTACGTTGCCTCACTGCCTGGTACGTTGCCTCGCTGCCTGGTACGTTGCCTCACTGCCTGGTACGTTGCCTCATTGCCAGGTACGTTGCCTCACTGCCAGGTACGTTGCCTCCTGCCTGGTACGTTGCCTCACTGCCGGGTACGTTGCCTCACTGCCAGGTACGTTGCCTCACTGCCAGGCACGTTGCCTCACTGCCTGGTACATTGCCTCGCTGCCTGGTACGTTGCCTCACTGCCAGGTACGTTGCCTCACTGCCAGGTACGTTGCCTCACTGCCTGGTACGTTGCCTCGCTGCCTGGTACGTTGCCTCACTGCCAGGTACGTTGCCTCACTGCCAGGTACGTTGCCTCACTGCCTGGTACGTTGCCTCACTGCCTGGTACGTTGCCTCACTGCCTGGTACGTTGCCTCACTGCCACGTACGTTGCCTCACTGCCTGGTACGTTGCCTCACTGCCAGGTACGTTGCCTCACTGCCTGGTACGTTGCCTCGCTGCAGGGTACGTTGCCTCGCTGCCTGGTACGTTGCCTCGCTGCCAGATACTTTGCCTCGTTGCCTGATACGTTGCCTCCCTGCCAGGTACTTTGCCTCACTGCCTGGTACATTGCCTCACTGCCTAGTACGTTGCCTCACTGTCAGATACTTTGCCTCACCGCCTGGTACTTTGCCTCGCTGCCTGGTATGGTGCCTCGCTGCCGGGTATATTGCCTCGCTGCCTGGTACGTTGCCTCACTGCCAGATACTTTGCCTCGTTGCCTGGTACGTTGCTTTACTGCTTGGTACGTTGCCTCACTGCCTGGTACGTTGCCTCGTTGTCTGGTACGGTGCCTCGCTGCCAGGTACGTTGCCTCGTTGACAGGTACGTTGCCACACTGCCTGGTACGTTGCCACACTGCCTGGTACGTTGCCTCACTGCCTGGTACGTTGCCTTACTGACTGGTACGTTGCCACGTTGCCTGGTACGTTGCCTCACTGCCAGGTACATTGCCTCACTGACTGGTACGTTGCCTCGTTGCTTGGTACGTTGCGTCACTGCCAGGTACGTTGCGTCGTTGCCTGGTACGTTGCCTCACTGCCTAGTACGTTGTCTCGTTGCCTGGTACGTTGCCTCGCTGCCTGGTACGTTGCCTCCCTGCCTGGTACGTTGCCTCCCTGCCTGGTACGTTGCCTCGCTGCCTGGTACGTTGCCTCACTGCCAGGTACGTTGCCTCGCTGCCTGGTACGTTGCCTCACTGCCTGGTACGTTGCCTCACTGCCTGGTACGTTGCCTCTCTGCCAGGAACGTTGCCTCACTACCAGGTACGTTGCCTCGCTGCCGGGTACGTTGCCTCGCTGCCAGAAACGTTGCCTCACTGCCAGGTACTTTGCCTCACTGCCTGGTACGTTGCCTCACTGCCAGGTACGTTGCCTCGCTGCCGGGAACATTGCCTCACTGCCAGGTACGTTGCCTCACTGCCTGGTACGTTGCCTCACTGCCTGGTACGTTGCCTCACTGCCAGGTACGTTGCCTCACTGCCTGGTACGTTGCCTCACTGCCAGGTACGTTGCCTCACTGCCTGGTACGTTGCCTCGCTGCAGGGTACGTTGCCTCGTTGCCTGATACGTTGCCTCCCAGCTAGGTACTTTGCCTCACTGCCTGGTACATTGCCTCACTGCCTAGTACGTTGCCTCACTGTCAGATACTTTGCCTCACCGCCTGGTACTTTGCCTCGCTGCCTGGTATGTTGCCTCGCTGCCGGGTATATTGCCTCGCTGCCTGGTACGTTGCCTCACTGCCAGATACTTTGCCTCGCTGCCTGGTACGTTGCTTTACTGCTTGGTACGTTGCCTCACTGCCTGGTACGTTGCCTCGTTGTCTGGTACGGTGCCTCGCTGCCAGGTACGTTGCCTCGTTGACAGGTACGTTGCCTCACTGCCTGGTACGTTGCCACACTGCCTGGTACGTTGCCTCACTGCCTGGTACGTTGCCTTACTGCCTGGTACGTTGCCACGTGCCTGGTACGTTGCCTCACTGCCAGGTACGTTGCCTCACTGCCTGGTACGTTGCCTCGTTGCTTGGTACGTTGCCTCACTGCCAGGTACGTTGCCTCACTGCCAGGTACGTTGCCTCACTGCCAGGTACGTTGCCTCACTGCCTGGTACGTTGCCTCACTGCCGGTACGTTGCCTCACTGCCTGGTACGTTGCCTCACTGCTGGTACGTTGCCTCGCTGCCAGGTACGTTGCCTCACTGCCAGGTACGTTGCCTCACTGCCAGGTACGTTGCCTCACTGCCAGGTACGTTGCCTCACTGCCAGGTACGTTGCCTCACTGCCAGGTACGTTGCCTCGCTGCCAGGTACGTTGCCTCACTGCCAGGTACGTTGCCTCGCTGCCAGGTACGTTGCCTCACTGCCAGGTACGTTGCCTCGCTGCCGGGTACGTTGCCTCACTGCCAGGTACGTTGCCTCACTGCCAGGTACGTTGCCTCGCTGCCAGGTACGTTGCCTCACTGCCAGGTACGTTGCCTCGCTGCCAGGTACGTTGCCTCACTGCCTGGTACGTTGCCTCACTGCCTGGTACGTTGCCTCACTGCCAGGTACGTTGCCTCACTGCCTGGTACGTTGCCTCGCTGCCTGGTACGTTGCCTCACTGCCAGGTACGTTGCCTCACTGCCAGGTACGTTGCCTCGCTGCCTGGTACGTTGCCTCACTGCCAGGTACGTTGCCTCACTGCCGGGTACGTTGCCTCCCTGCCAGGTACGTTGCCTCGCTGCCAGGTACGTTGCCTCACTGCCAGGTACGTTGCCTCACTGCCAGGTACGTTGCCTCGCTGCTGGTACGTTGCCTCGCTGCCAGGTACGTTGCCTCACTGCCTGGTACGTTGCCTCACTGCCAGGTACGTTGCCTCGCTGCCTGGTACGTTGCCTCACTGCCGGGTACGTTGCCTCACTGCCAGGTACGTTGCCTCACTGCCAGGCACGTTGCCTCACTGCCTGGTACATTGCCTCGCTGCCTGGTACGTTGCCTCACTGCCAGGTACGTTGCCTCACTGCCAGGCACGTTGCCTCACTGCCTGGTACGTTGCCTCGCTGCCTGGTACGTTGCCTCACTGCCTGGTACGTTGCCTCACTGCCTGGTACGTTGCCTCACTGCCAGGTACGTTGCCTCGCTGCCGGGTACATTGCCTCACTGCCAGGTACGTTGCCTCACTGCCTGGTACGTTGCCTCACTGCCTGGTACGTTGCCTCACTGCCACGTACGTTGCCTCACTGCCTGGTACGTTGCCTCACTGCCAGGTACGTTGCCTCACTGCCTGGTACGTTGCCTCCCTGCAGGGTACGTTGCCTCGCTGCAGGTACGTTGCCTCGCTGCCAGATACTTTGCCTCGTTGCCTGATACGTTGCCTCCCTGCTAGGTACTTTGCCTCACTGCCTGGTACATTGCCTCACTGCCTAGTACGTTGCCTCACTGTCAGATACTTTGC
Source organism: Procambarus virginalis (assembly GCA_020271785.1). NCBI lineage: Eukaryota > Metazoa > Arthropoda > Malacostraca > Decapoda > Cambaridae > Procambarus > Procambarus virginalis. Next base: position 15,335 of record WNGS01157813.1, read on the forward strand.
CTCACCGCCTGGTACTTTGCCTCGCTGCCTGGTATGGTGCCTCGCTGCCGGGTATATTGCCTCGCTGCCTGGTACGTTGCCTCACTGCCAGATACTTTGCCTCGTTGCCTGGTACGTTGCTTTACTGCTTGGTACGTTGCCTCACTGCCTGGTACGTTGCCTCGTTGTCTGGTACGGTGCCTCGCTGCCAGGTACGTTGCCTCGTTGACAGGTACGTTGCCACACTGCCTGGTACGTTGCCACACTGCCTGGTACGTTGCCTCACTGCCTGGTACGTTGCCTCACTGCCAGGTACGTTGCCTCACTGCTGGTACGTTGCCTCGTTGCTTGGTACGTTGCCTCACTGCCAGGTACGTTGCGTCGTTGCCTGGTACGTTGCCTCACTGCCTAGCACGTTGTCTCGTTGCCTGGTACGTTGCCTCGCTGCCTGGTACGTTGCCTCCCTGCCTGGTACGTTGCCTCACTGCCAGGTACGTTGCCTCGCTGCCTGGTACGTTGCCTCACTGCCTGGTACGTTGCCTCACTGCCTGGTACGTTGCCTCTCTGCCAGGAACGTTGCCTCACTACCAGGTACGTTGCCTCGCTGCCGGTACGTTGCCTCGCTGCCAGAAACGTTGCCTCACTGCCAGGTACTTTGCCTCACTGCCTGGTACGTTGCCTCGCTGCCGGTACGTTGCCTCACTGCCAGATACGTTGCCTTACTGCCAGGTACGTTGCCTCGCTGCCAGGAACGTTGCCTCACTGCCAGGTACGTTGCCTCGCTGCCAGGTACGTTGCCTCACTGCCTGGTACGTTGCCTCTCTGCCAGGAACGTTGCCTCACTACCAGGTACGTTGCCTCACTGCCGGGTACGTTGCCTCACTGCCAGGTATGTTGCCTCACTGCCTGGTACGTTGCCTCACTGCCGGGTATGTTGCCTCACTGCCTGGTACGTTGCCTCACTGCCTGGTACGTTGCCTCACTGCCAGGAACGTTGCCTCACTACCAGGTACGTTGCCTCACTACCAGGTACGTTGCCTCACTGCCAGGTACGTTGCCTCACTGCCAGGTACGTTGCCTCGCTGCCAGGTACGTTGCCTCACTGCCAGGTACGTTGCCTCGCTGCCAGGTACGTTGCCTCACTGCCAGGTACGTTGCCTCGCTGCCAGGAACGTTGCCTCACTGCCGGGTACGTTGCCTCACTGCCAGGTACGTTGCCTCGCTGCTGGGTACGTTGCCTCACTGCCAGATACGTTGCCTCACTGCCAGGTACGTTGCCTCGCTGCCAGGAACGTTGCCTCACTGCCAGGTACGTTGCCTCGCTGCCAGGTACGTTGCCTCACTGCCTGGTACGTTGCCTCTCTGCCAGGAACGTTGCCTCACTACCAGGTACGTTGCCTCACTGCCAGGTACGTTGCCTCACTGCCTGGTACGTTGCCTCACTGCCGGGTACGTTGCCTCACTGCCAGGTACGTTGCCTCGCTGCCGGGTACGTTGCCTCGCTGCCAGGTACGTTGCCTCACTGCCAGGTACGTTGCCTCGCTGCCAGGTACGTTGCCTTGCTGCCAGGTACGTTGCCTCACTGCCTGGTACGTTGCCTCACTGCCTGGTACGTTGCCTCACTGTCGGGTACGTTGCCTCACTGCCGGGTACGTTGCCTCACTGCCGGGTACGTTGCCTCACTGCCGGGTACGTTGCCTCGCTGCCAGGTACGTTGCCTCACTGCCAGGTACGTTGCCTCACTGCCAGGTACGTTGCCTCACTACCAGGTACGTTGCCTCACTGCCTGGTACGTTGCCTCACTGCCAGGTACGTTGCCTCACTGCCGGGTACGTTGCCTCCCTGCCGGGTACGTTGCCTCGCTGCCAGGTACGTTGCCTCACTGCCAGGTACGTTGCCTCACTGCCAGGTACGTTGCCTCGCTGCCGGGTACGTTGTCTCGCTGCCAGGTACGTTGCCTCACTGCCAGGTACGTTGCCTCGCTGCCTGGTACTTGCCTCACTGCCGGGTACGTTGCCTCACTGCCAGGTACGTTGCCTCACTGCCAGGCACGTTGCCTCACTGCCTGGTACATTGCCTCGCTGCCTGGTACGTTGCCTCACTGCCAGGTACGTTGCCTCACTGCCAGGCACGTTGCCTCACTGCCTGGTACGTTGCCTCGCTGCCTGGTACGTTGCCTCACTGCCTGGTACGTTGCCTCACTGCCTGGTACGTTGCCTCACTGCCTGGTACGTTGCCTCGCTGCCGGGTACATTGCCTCACTGCCAGGTACGTTGCCTCGCTGCCAGGTACGTTGCCTCACTGCCAGGTACGTTGCCTGGCTGCCGGGTACATTGCCTCACTGCCAGGTACGTTGCCTCGCTGCCTGGTACGTTGCCTCACTGCCTGGTACGTTGCCTCACTGCCAGGTACGTTGCCTCACTGCCTGGTACGTTGCCTCACTGCCACGTACGTTGCCTCACTGCCTGGTACGTTGCCTCGCTGCAGGGTACGTTGCCTCACTGCCTGGTACGTTGCCTCGCTGCAGGGTACGTTGCCTCACTGCCTGGTACGTTGCCTCGCTGCAGGGTACGTTGCCTCGCTGCAGAGTACGTTGCCTCGCTGCCAGATACTTTGCCTCGTTGCCTGATACGTTGCCTCCCTGCTAGGTACTTTGCCTCACTGCCTGGTACATGCCTCACTGCCTAGTACGTTGCCTCACTGTCAGATACTTTGCCTCACCACCTGGTACTTTGCCTCGCTGCCTGGTATGGTGCCTCGCTGCCGGGTATATTGCCTCGCTGCCTGGTACGTTGCCTCACTGCCAGATACTTTGCCTCGTTGCCTGGTACGTTGCTTTACTGCTTGGTACGTTGCCTCACTGCCTGGTACGTTGCCTCACTGCCTGGTACGTTGCCTCGCTGCCAGATACTTTGCCTCGTTGCCTGGTACTTTGCCTCGCTGCCTGGTACTTTGCCTCACTGCCTGGTACGTTGCTTTCTGCTTAGTACGTTGCCTCAATGCCTGGTACGATGCCTTACTGTGAGATACTTTGCCTCACCGCCTGGTACTTTGCCTCGCTGCCTGGTACTTTGCCTCACTGCCTGGTACTTTGCCTCGCTGCCTGGTACATTGCCTCACTGCCTGGTACGTTGCCTCACTGTCAGATACTTTGCCTCACGCCTGGTACTTTGCCTCGCTGCCTGGTATGGTGCCTCGCTGCTTGGTATGTTGCCTCGCTGCCTGGTACGTTGCCTCACTACCATGTACGTTGCCTCGCTGCCAGATACTTTGCGTCATTGCCTGGTATGTTGCCTCACTGCCAGATACTTTGCCCCGCTGCCTGGTACGTGACTGATTTGTCTGAAATATTATAATTTTTCCATTTACTAATTCAATCTAAACTTGGCGTAAGAGCTGCAACTTATTTTTGTAAGATATTTTATATAAAAATTCAAGTGTCTCATTTATTATTGTCTACTGTAGGAATGTGTTTTCCTTGTCTGGTTCTATTGATAATGAATAACGTATCATACTCAAAGAATGGAAAACTAACACAATAACAATAAAATTTATGTTGCTAAAAATTTTGGGTAATGCCGAGTGTTGGGGTCATTAATACGGATGCCGGTCAACAAGGGGTAATGAGTGAGGAACGTTTGGGACCTACTCATCTCCTTCTACACCAGCAACCACATTGTGTTCTCAGACCTTTATAAAACACACACACACACAACATCACAAATCATTAAGGGAAAGGGGAGTAAAAGACACAGAGAGAGTTACTATATTCCTGAAAATTGTATATACCAACATAGATGGAGTGAGATTAAAAATATTGGAGCTAAAAGAAATAATTGAGCTTAAAGTCCCAGATATCATCGCCCTATCAGAGACGAAACTTGAAAGTAAAAATTTAAACGAGGTCATTCCCAAGAGACTGTGTGCAAGTGTGGCTGTGCTGGTGAAAGAACACCTAAAGGTAAGAGAGTTAATAATCGAAAACCCTCGAAAAGTTGACATAATGGCATTGCAGATCTGGAATCAGGATAAGCTGATAGTTGAAAATGCCTACAGCAACTAGCAAGCAACACATGGACAAATGAGGAACTAGATAACGAATGATAGGGCCTCATAATGGTCATAAGAGGTGATAATAGTAAGAGCAGATAAAGATAAATCACGACTGTTGGTATTGGATGACTTTAACTTGAAAGCAATACACTGGGAGGCCCCAGCACGACGAGAACGGAGGACATTAGCGGAGGCAGACNAAACTTTGATTCGTTGCCTGGTACGTTGCTTTACTGCTTGGTACGTTGCCTCACTGCCTGGTACGTTGCCTCGTTGTCTGGTACGGTGCCTCGCTGCCAGGTACGTTGCCTCGTTGACAGGTACGTGCCACACTGCCTGGTACGTTACACACTGCCTGGTACGTTGCCTCACTGCCTGGTACGTGCCTTACTGACTGGTACGTTGCCACGGTGCCTGGTACGTTGCCTCACTGCCAGGTACATTGCCTCACTGACTGGTACGTTGCCTCGTTGCTTGGTACGTTGCGTCACTGCCAGGTACGTTGCGTCGTTGCTGGTACGTTGCCTCACTGCCGGTACGTTGCCTCACTGCCTGGTACGTTGCCTCACTGCCTGGTACGTTGCCTCACTGCTGGGTACATTGCCTCACTGCCGGGTACGTTACCTCACTGCCTGGTACGTTGCCTCACTGCCTGGTACGTTGCCTCACTGCTGGGTACATTGCCTCACTGCCTAGTACGTTGCCACGGTGCCTGGTACGTTGCCTCACTGCCAGGTACGTTGCCTCACTGCCTAGCACGTTGCCTCGCTGCCTGGTACGTTGCCTCACTGCCTGGTACATTGCCTCCTGCCTGGTACGTTGCCTCTCTGCCAGGAACGTTGCCTCACTACCAGGTACGTTGCCTCACTGCCGGGTACGTTGCCTCACTGCCAGGTACGTTGCCTCACTGCCTGGTACGTTGCCTCACTGCCGGGTACGTTGCCTCACTGCCTGGTACGTTGCCTCACTGCCTGGTACGTTGCCTCACTGCTGGGTACGTTGCCTCGCTGTCAGGAACGTTGCCTCACTGCCAGGTACGTTGCCTCGCTGCCGGGTACGTTGCCTCACTGCCAGATACGTTGCCTCACTGCCAGGTACGTTGCCTCGCTGCCAGGAACGTTGCCTCACTGCCAGGTACGTTGCCTCGCTGCCAGGTACGTTGCCTCACTGCCTGGTACATTGCCTCTCTGCCAGGAACGTTGCCTCACTACCAGGTACGTTGCCTCACTGCCGGGTACGTTGCCTCACTGCGAGGTACGTTGCCTCACTGCCTGGTACGTTGCCTCACTGCCGGGTACGTTGCCTCACTGCCAGGTACGTTGCCTCACTGCCAGGTACGTTGCCTCGCTGCCAGGTACGTTGCCTCACTGCCAGGTACGTTGCCTCGCTGCCAGGTACGTTGCCTTGCTGCCAGGTACGTTGCCTCACTGCCTGGTCCGTTGCCTCACTGCCTGGTACGTTGCCTCACTGCCTGGTACGTTGCCTCACTGCCGGGTACGTTGCCTCACTGCCGGGTACGTTGCCTCACTGCCGGGTACGTTGCCTCGCTGACAGGTACGTTGCCTAACTGCCAGGTACGTTGCCTCACTGCCTGGTACGTTGCCTCACTGCCAGGTACGTTGCCTCACTGCCTGGTACGTTGCCTCGCTGCCTGGTACATTGCCTCACTGCCTGGTACGTTGCCTCACTGCCAGGTACGTTGCCTCACTACCAGGTACGTTGCCTCGCTGCCTGGTACGTTGCCTCACTGCCAGGTACTTTGCCTCACTGCCGGGTACGTTGCCTCCCTGCTGGGTACGTTGCCTCGCTGCCAGGTACGTTGCCTCACTGCCAGGTACGTTGCCTCACTGCCAGGTACGTTGCCACGCTGCCGGGTACGTTGCCTCGCTGCCAGGTACATTGCCTCACTGACTGGTACGTTGCCTCACTACCAGGTACGTTGCCTCGCTGCCTGGTACGTTGCCTCACTGCCGGGTACGTTGCCTCACTGCCAGGTACGTTGCCTCACTGCCAGGCACGTAGCCTCACTGCCTGGTACGTTGCCTCGCTGCCTGGTACGTTGTCTCACTGCCTGGTACGTTGCCTCACTGCCTGGTACGTTGCCTCACTGCCAGGTACGTTGCCTCGCTGCCGGGTACATTGCCTCACTGCCAGGTACGTTGCCTCACTGCCTGGTACGTTGCCTCACTGCCTGGTACGTTGCCTCACTGCCACGAACGTTGCCTCACTGCCTGGTACCTTGCCTTACTGCCAGGTACGTTGCCTCACTGCCTGGTACGTTGCCTCCCTGCAGGGTACGTTGCCTCGCTGCAGGGTACGTTGCCTCGCTGCCAGATACTTTGCCTCGTTGCCTGATACGTTGCCTCCCTGCTAGGTACTTTGCCTCACTGCCTGGTACATTGCCTCACTGCCTAGTACGTTGCCTCACTGTCAGATACTTTGCCTCACCGCCTGGTACTTTGCCTCGCTGCCTGGTATGGTGCCTCGCTGCCGGGTATATTGCATCGCTGCCTGGTACGTTGCCTCACTGCCAGATACTTTGCCTCGTTGCCTGGTACGTTGCTTTACTGCTTGGTACGTTGCCTCACTGCCTGGTATGTTGCCTCGTTGTCTGGTACGGTGCCTCGCTGCCAGGTACGTTGCCTCGTTGACAGGTACGTTGCCACACTGCCTGATACGTTGCCACACTGCCTGGTACGTTGCCTCACTGCCTGGTACGTTGCCTCACTGCAAGGTACATTGCCTCATTGACTGGTACGTTGCCTCGTTGCTTGGTACGTTGCCTCACTGCCAGGTACGTTGCGTCGTTGCCTGGTACGTTGCCTCACTGCCTAGCACGTTGTCTCGTTGCCTGGTACGTTGCCTCGCTGCCTGGTACGTTGCCTCCCTGCCTGGTACGTTGCCTCCCTGCCTGGTACGTTGCCTCGCTGCCTGGTACGTTGCCTCACTGCCAGGTACGTTGCCTCGCTGCCTGGTACGTTGCCTCACTGCCTGGTACGTTGCCTCACTGCCTGGTACGTTGCCTCTCTGCCAGGAACGTTGCCTCACTACCAGGTACGTTGCCTCGCTGCCGGGTACGTTGCCTCGCTGCCAGAAACGTTGCCTCACTGCCAGGTACTTTGCCTCACTGCCTGGTACGTTGCCTCGCTGCCGGGTACGTTGCCTCACTGCCAGATACGTTGCCTTACTGCCAGGTACGTCGCCTCGCTGCCAGGAACGTTGCCTCACTGCCAAGTACGTTGCCTCACTGCCGGGTACGTTGCCTCACTGCCAGGTATGTTGCCTCACTGCCGGGTACGTTGCCTCACTGCCAGGTACGTTGCCTCACTGCCTGGTACGTTGCCTCACTGCGGGTACGTTGCCTCACTGCCTGGTACGTTGCCTCACTGCTGGGTACGTTGCCTCGCTGCCAGGTACGTTGCCTCACTGCCAGGTACGTTGCCTCGCTGCCAGGTACGTTGCCTCACTGCCAGGTACGTTGCCTCACTGCCAGGTACGTTGCCTCACTGCCAGGTACGTTGCCTCGCTGCCAGGTACGTTGCCTCACTGCCAGGTACGTTGCCTCGCTGCCAGGTACGTTGCCTCACTGCCTGGTACGTTGCCTCTCTGCCAGGTACGTTGCCTCACTGCCCGGTACGTTGCCTCACTGCCAGGTACGTTGCCTCACTGCCTGGTACGTTGCCTCACTGCCGGGTACGTTGCCTCACTGCCAGGTACGTTGCCTCACTGCCAGGTACGTTGCCTCGCTGCCAGGTACGTTGCCTCACTGCCAGGTACGTTGCCTCGCTGCCAGGTACGTTGCCTGCTGCCAGGTACGTTGCCTCACTGCCTGGTACGTTGCCTCACTGCCTGGTACGTTGCCTCACTGCCGGGTACGTTGCCTCACTGCCGGGTACGTTGCCTCACTGCCGGGTACGTTGCCTCACTGCCGGGTACGTTGCCTCGCTGCCAGGTACGTTGCCTCACTGCCTGGTACGTTGCCTCACTGCCAGGTACGTTGCCTCACTGCCAGGTACGTTGCCTCACTGCCTGGTACGTTGCCTCACTGCCAGGTACGTTGCCTCACTGCAGGTACGTTGCCTCACTGCGGGTACGTTGCCTCGCTGCCAGGTACGTTGCCTCACTGCCAGGTACGTTGCCTCACTGCCAGGTACGTTGCCTCGCTGCCGGTACGTTGCCTCGCTGCCAGGTACGTTGCCTCACTGCCAGGTACGTTGCCTCGCTGCCTGGTACGTTGCCTCACTGCAGGTACGTTGCCTCACTGCCAGGTACGTTGCCTCACTGCCAGGTACGTTGCCTCACTGCCTGGTACGTTGCCTCACTGCCTGGTACGTTGCCTCACTGCCAGGTACGTTGCCTCACTGCCAGGTACGTTGCCTCACTGCCTGGTACGTTGCCTCGCTGCCTGGTACGTTGCCTCACTGCCTGGTACGTTGCCTCACTGCCTGGTACGTTGCCTCACTGCCAGGTACGTTGCCTCGCTGCCGGGTACGTTGCCTCACTGCCAGGTACGTTGCCTCACTGCCTGGTACGTTGCCTCACTGCCAGGTACGTTGCCTCACTGCCAGGTACGTTGCCTCACTGCCTGGTACGTTGCCTCACTGCCAGGTACGTTGCCTCACTGCCGGGTACGTTGCCTCCCTGCCGGGTACGTTGCCTCGCTGCCAGGTACGTTGCCTCACTGCCAGGTACGTTGCCTCACTGCCAGGTACGTTGCCTCGCTGCCGGGTACGTTGCCTCGTGCCAGGTACGTTGCCTCACTGCCAGGTACGTTGCCTCGCTGCCAGGTACGTTGCCTCACTGCCTGGTACGTTGCCTCTCTGCCAGGTACGTTGCCTCACTGCCAGGTACGTTGCCTCACTGCCGGGTACGTTGCCTCACTGCCAGGTACGTTGCCTCACTGCCTGGTACGTTGCCTCACTGCCGGTACGTTGCCTCACTGCCTGGTACGTTGCCTCACTGCCTGGTACGTTGCCTCACTGCCAGGTACGTTGCCTCACTACAGGTACGTTGCCTCACTGCCAGGTACGTTGCCTCACTGCCAGGTACGTTGCCTCACTGCCAGGTACGTTGCCTCACTGCCAGGTACGTTGCCTCGCTGCCAGGTACGTTGCCTCGCTGCCAGGTACGTTGCCTCGCTGCCAGGTACGTTGCCTCACTGCCTGGTACGTTGCCTCTCTGCCAGGTACGTTGCCTCACTGCCAGGTACGTTGCCTCACTGCCAGGTACGTTGCCTCACTGCCTGGTACGTTGCCTCACTGCCAGGTACGTTGCCTCACTGCCAGGTACGTTGCCTCGCTGCCAGGTACGTTGCCTCGCTGCCAGGTACGTTGCCTCACTGCCAGGTACGTTGCCTCGCTGCCAGGTACGTTGCCTCACTGCCAGGTACGTTGCCTCACTGCCTGGTACGTTGCCTCACTGCCGGTACGTTGCCTCACTGCCGGTACGTTGCCTCACTGCCGGGTACGTTGCCTCACTGCCGGGTACGTTGCCTCGCTGCCAGGTACGTTGCCTCACTGCCTGGTACGTTGCCTCACTGCCAGGTACGTTGCCTCACTGCCAGGTACGTTGCCTCACTGCCTGGTACGTTGCCTCACTGCCAGGTACGTTGCCTCACTGCCGGGTACGTTGCCTCCCTGCCGGGTACGTTGCCTCGCTGCCAGGTACGTTGCCTCACTGCCAGGTACGTTGCCTCACTGCCAGGTACGTTGCCTCGCTGCCGGGTACGTTGTCTCGCTGCCAGGTACGTTGCCTCACTGCCAGGTACGTTGCCTCTCTGCCTGGTACGTTGCCTCACTGCCTGGTACGTTGCCTCACTGCCAGGTACGTTGCCTCACTGCCAGGCACGTTGCCTCACTGCCTGGTACATTGCCTCGCTGCCTGGTACGTTGCCTCACTGCCAGGTACGTTGCCTCACTGCCAGGCACGTTGCCTCACTGCCTGGTACGTTGCCTCGCTGCCTGGTACGTTGCCTCACTGCCTGGTAAGTTGCCTCACTGCCTGGTACGTTGCCTCACTGCCAGGTATGTTGCCTCGC
>WNGS01157815.1:11731-22623 GCA_020271785.1 Procambarus virginalis
TATCTGTGTAAACTCACGTTAATGACACTAAAAACGCAAATAAAAGACACCTCGAACACTTTTTATGTAGGACAGACGTAAGCCTGTGTATTTACGTATGTAGGTTAGCTTAGCAGTTTAAAGCGACTACAATCACCTTCTGTGGTTGATTGTTCAATAAATCACTGAACTATATGTTTAACAGATCTCTCACACTGTCCATGGAGGACAGAAGAAAATGTTTATATGCTGGTTAGCACCGTAAATATCCGGCCACGTCTGTGGTAAAGAGAGAGAAAAGACTATCACCACTAACCATCACCGTTACTGTCGCATCCAGCCATCAAGGAGTGTTTTGGTGAGGTTGCTGCCTGTCTGGACGGTACAGTTGACGTAGCCTGCTACTGTCATGCTCAACCTCACCTTACTCTACCCCCCCCCCCACACACACACAGAAGTGTAAGGAGACAGCAGACAAATTCGTCCCAGTCTAAAAGGAAAAAAATGAAATGGAGATGAGAAACTTATGGTTTAATCAGAGTTGCAAGCTAGCAAAGCAGCTAAGCAAAAGGGCATGGAGAAACTATAGAAACAACAGAACACTAAGAGAGCGGAAAAAGATACCAGGGCCAGATTCACGATGCAGTTACGCAAGCACTTACAAACCTGTCCATCTTTTCTTATCTTTGGTGGCTTTGTTTACAATTATTAAACAATTATTGAGCTCCGAAACAACAGGAGGCTGTTTATAACAATAACAACAGTTGATTGGGAAGTTTTCAAGCTTGTAAACTGTTTAATAAATGTTACCAAAGCCGTCAAAGATTGAGGAAAGATGTACACGTTCGTAAATATTTTCGTAACTGCTTCGTGAATCTGGCCCCAGAGCGCCAGGAATGAATACGTCAATGTGAGAAGAGAGTTAGAGAGGCAATATGAAAATGACATAGCGAGCAGGCAAAGACTCAACCCAAACTGCTGCATAGCCACATCAGGAGGAAAACAACAGTGAAGGAACAGGTAATGAAACTGAGGATAGGGGCAGAAAGATTCACTACAAACGACAAGGAAGTGTGCGAGGAACTCAATAAGAAATTCCAGGAAGTCTTCACCTCAGAGCAAGGAGAAGTCCCAGAGATAAGGGAGGGAACATCGATCCAGACACCACTAGAGGAGTTTGAGATTACCAGTGGGGAGGTGAGGAAGCATCTACTAGATCTGGACGTGACAAAGGCTATAGGCCTGGATGGAATCTCACCATGGATCCTTAAGGAAGGAGCAGAGGCTCTGTGCCTACCACTCTCCATGGTGCACAACAAGTCACTGGTAACAGGGTGAACTGCCAAAAATTTGGAAGACGGCCAATATAGTCCCAATATACAAGAAGGGTGATAGGCAGGAGGCACTGAACTACAGGCCAGTGTCCCTAACTTGCATTCCATGCAAGATGATGGAAAAGATTGTGCGAAAAAAACTAGTGGAACATCTGGAGCAAAGGAACTTTGTAACACAACATCAGCATGGGTTCAGAGACGGCAAATCATGCCTAACAGGATTAATTGAGTTCTATGACCAGGCAACAAAAATCAGGCAAGAAAGGGAGGGCTGGGCAGACTGCATATTTCTGGACTGCCAGAAAGCTTTTGACACAGTACCACATTAGAGGCTAGTGCACAAACTGGAGATGCAGGCAAGAGTGAAAGGGAAGGTACTCCACTGGATAAGAGAGTACCTAAGCAACAGGACACAGCGAGTCACCGTGAGAGGTGAGGTCTCAGAGTGGCGGGGAGTCACCAATGGAGTCCCACAGGGATCAGTCCTTGGACCTATACTGTTTCTGATATACGTAAATGATCTCCCAGAAGGAATTGACTCGTTCCTCTCGATGTTGCTGATGATGCAAAAATAATGAGGAGGATCAGGACAGAGGAGGATAGTATGAGGCTACAAGATGTCCTAGACAAACTGAAGGAAAGGTCCGACAAATAGCTACTAAAGTTTAACTGAAGTAAATGTAAGGTAATGAAACTAGGAGGCCAGTCTCTAGATACCGAATGGGAGATGAAGTCCTTCACGAAACGAACAAAGAGAAAGATCTGGGAGTTGATATCACGCCAAACCTGTCTCCTGAAGCCCACATCAAAATAATATCAGCGGTCTATGCGAGGCTGGCTAACATCAGAACTGCTTTCAGAAACCTGTATAAGGAATCCTTCAGAATCTTGTATACCACATATGTAAGGCCAATCCTGGAGTATGCAGCCCCAGCATGGAGTCCGTACCTTGTCATGCACAAGACGAAGCTGGAAAAAGTTCAGAGGTATGCCACTAGGTTAGTCCCAGAACTAAGAGGCATGAGTTATGAGGACAGACTACGTGAACTGCACCTCACGTCGCTGGAAGACAGAAGAGCTATGGGAGACATGATCACCACATACAAAATTCTCAGGAGAATTGACAGGGTGGACAAGGATGGATTATTTAACACGGGTGGCACACGCACAAAGGGACACAGGTGGAAGCTGAGTACCCAAATGAGCCACAGAGACATTAGAAAGAACTTTTTCAGTGTCAGAGTAGTTAGTAAATGGAATGCATAAGGAAGTGATGTGGTGGAGGCTGACTCCATACACAGTTTTAAGTGTAGATATGATAGAGCCCAGTAGGCTCAGGAATCTGTACACCAGCTGATTGACAGTTGAGAGGCGGGACCAAAGAGCCAGAGCTCAACCCCCTCAAGCACAATTAGGTGAGTACAATTAGGCGAGTATACACACACACACACACACACACACACACACACACACACACACACCACACACACACACACACACACACACATCTGGAGAGAAGAGACTTCGTGACAACCCATCAACATGGGTTCAGGAGGGTAAATCTTGCCTTACAGGCTTGATAGAATTCTACGATCAGGTGACAAGAATTAAGCAAGAAAGAGAAGGGTGGGCGGACTGCATTTTTTTGGACTGTCGGAAAGCCTTTGACACAGTACCCCATAAAAGGTTGATGCATAAGCTGGAGAAACAGGCAGGAGTAACAGGTAGGGCGCTTCAGTGGATAAGGGAGTACCTAAGCAATAGGAAGCAGAGAGTTACAGTGAGGGGTGAGACCTCAGACTGGCGTGAAGTCACCAGTGGAGTCCCACAGGGCTCTGTACTTGGACCTATCCTGTTTCTGATATACGTAAATGATCTCCCAGAGGGTATAGACTCATTCCTCTCAATGTTTGCTGACGACGCCAAAATTATGAGAAGGATTAAGACAGAGGAGGACAGCTTGAGACTTCAAGAAGACCTGGACAAGCTGCAGGAATGGTCGAACAAATGGCTGTTAGAGTTTAACCCAAGCAAATGTAATGTAATGAAGATAGGGGTAGGAAGCAGGAGACCAGATACAAGGTATCATTTGGGAGATGAAATACTTCAAGAGTCAGAGAGAGAGAAAGACCTGGGGGTTGATATCACGCCAGACCTGTCCCCTGAAGCTCATATCAAGAGGATAACATCAGCAGCATATGCCAGGTTGGCTAACATAAGAACGGCCTTTAGAAACTTGTGTAAGGAATCTTTCAGAACATTATATACCACATATGTCAGACCAATCCTGGAGTACGCGGCTCCAGCATGGAGTCCCTATCTAGTCAAGCATAAGACTAAACTGGAAAAGGTTCAAAGGTTTGCCACCAGACTAGTACCCGAGCTGAGAGGTATGAGCTACGAGGAGCGACTGCAGGAATTAAACCTCACTTCGTTGGAAGACAGAAGAGTTAGGGGGGACATGATCACCACATTCATGATTCTCAGGGGAATCGACAGGGTTGATAAAGACAGGCTGTTTAACACAAGGGGCACACGCACTAGGGGACACAGGTGGAAACTGAGTGCCCAAATGAGCCACAGAGATATTAGAAAGAACTTTTTTAGTGTCAGAGTGGTTGACAAATGGAATGCNCATATTGTGTATATATAGGCATAGGCATAGGGTTAGGTCAGGTGTTTAGGTTCTGTTGACGATTATTTGTATTTGTAGTACGTGGGTGAAGCATTTATAGCGTTGTGATTCGAACAAAATTCGTCAGTGAAGCACTTGTTCCGGATATGTTCGAACGTCAGCAGTTGTGAGTTGTGTGTAAACCGCTTTTCATTCATAAACAGGGGGTTTGGCGGGTGCATGGAATCACTTTTGGATCTTTGTTTGGAGGACGGGCTGTTGTATTTGTAGTACGTGGGTGAAGCATTTACAGCGTTGTGGTTCGAACAAAATTCGTCAGTGAAGCACTGGTTCCGGAAGTGTTCGGAAGTCATCAGTTGTGAGTCGTGTATAAACCGTTTTTCATTCATAAATCAGCCCGTCCTCCAAACAAAGATCCAAAAGTGAGTCCATGCACCCGCCAAACCCGCTGTTTATGAATGAAAAGCGGTTTACACACGACTCACAACTGCTGACGTTCGAACATATCCGGAACAAGTGCTTCACTGACGAATTTTGTTCGAATCACAACGCTATAAATGCTTCACCCACGTACTACAAATACAAATAATCGTCAACAGAACCTAAACACCTAACCTATGCCTATGCCTATTTATACACAATATGCTAATATATTATAGTATTAATTTATACTTGAGAAAATTCCCGTTTTGAATGAACAGCATGTTAAAATTTATGAATGCGTCTGTGGGGTTGACCGCTGAATGTAATGGACTTGAGTCGAGGATGGGTTGTGTAAACAGCGGGGGTTTGGCGGATGGATGGAATCACTTTTGAGTCTTTGTTTGGAGGACGGGCTGATTTAGCCTTATCAAGGCCGAATCTTCGAAAACGTCAAATTTTCGGTGGTTCAGTGGCAAGTCTCATTTTGGAACAGATTGACCGATTGTGTTACAATGCGAAGTATTAGGAGAAATGTTGGCCATCCATCCAACACTCACAACATTAAAATGTTTCAGAGTAATGGTTCACGCCTCATTCATGGTTCCATGCCGCCTCTTATGAGATCACCGTCACGTCCTCGACCTTGGTGGAGTGCTGGTAGCGTCCTCGACCTGGGTGGAGTGCTGGTAGCGTCCTCGACCTTGGTGGAGTGCTGGTAGCGTCCTCGACCTTGGTGGAGTGCTGGTAGCGTCCTCGACCTTGGTGGAGTGCTGGTAGCGTCCTCGACCTTGGTGGAGTGCTGGTATATAGCGTCCTCGACCTTGGTGGAGTGCTGGTAGCGTCCTCGACCTTGGTGGAGTGCTGGTAGCGTCCTCGACCTTGGTGGAGTGCTGGTACCGTCCTCGACCTTGGTGGAGTGCTGGTAGCGTCCTCGACCTTGGTGGAGTGCTGGTAGCGTCCTCGACCTTGGTGGAGCGCTGGTAGCGTCCTCGACCTTGGTGGAGCGCTGGTAGCGTCCTCGACCTTGGTGGAGTGCTGGTAGCGTCCTCGACCTTGGTGGAGCGCTGGTAGCGTCCTCGACCTTGGTGGAGCGCTGGTAGCGTCCTCGACCTTGGTGGAGTGCTGGTAGCGTCCTCGACCTTGGTGGAGTGCTGGTAGCGTCCTCGACCTTGGTGGAGCGCTGGTAGCGTCCTCGACCTGGGTGGAGTGCTGGTACCGTCCTCGACCTTGGTGGAGTGCTGGTAGCGTCCTAGACTACGGGATGTATGGCCACTCTTCGCTGAATATTGCAAGTGCTACTGCAATGGCCGCTACTGGCTGGCGGAGAATGGGCCACAGCAGATTCCTGAAGGCGAGTGGTGGAAATGTATTACCAATCAAAAAGCCGATTGGTAAAAAGTCAGCCCACATCCAGGACGGTGATTGGTTGTTATGAAGAGCACCCGTGGCAATGGCTGGTGGCTCATCAAATGGCTCACCATTTGCGTCTCTTCTCTCGGCCACAAATCTAGTCCTATATCGTCTGTGATATGTTACAGTTACAGAGACTGCCAGCAGTACTAAACTGAGAGCCGAGACAATCCGTCAGCCATCCCACCAGTTAGGGTAGATGGAGGCCTCTTCCATTGTAGTCCCGCAAGGGAGTGAACTTTTCTTTTTCCCGCTGGCTCGGGTCAGGGGCCCTTCCATCCTTACACAGGCTCGCGAAAGTGTATTTTTAAGGTTTGGTTTAGAGGAAACTTGAATCTTTTAGCATCTTTAAGAGACCATTCACTCTGTGTGTGTGTGTTTACTATTTGTGCCTTCAAGATCGAGGTGTTAGCTTTTGGATCCTGCCTTTCTAACCCTCGGTTATTATGTTCTGACTTCTGACCTGTTTTCTTCTATCACATTTACTATATATATTTATCTTTAATACATACCCCGAGGATTCAACCGGTAGCAGTTGTCTAATAACGGGTACCTATTTACTGCGAGGTGAAGAAAGGCATCAAGTGAAAGAAACTATGCACATTTGATTCTGCCTTGGCTGGCAATCTAGTCATTAGGACCACGACTCCCGAGCGCTGTCCGTTCGGCTGCGAGGACGTACGTACGTACGTGTGTGTGTGTGTGTGAGAATTTCATATTTTTCAGCTTATCCCTGAATGTTGGTATTCGTGCAGAAGCCGAGGTGTGTGTGCACCTGGCTGCCGCGACCGGCGTTTCCCTCTCATTTACTGTGATTTCCCAGGAGAAGGAAGGTGTCTTGGCGGGACCTTGTTGTTTGTGGGAGACTGTCCCCGTCCTGGTCATATCCCATGGTGGTCGTTGGTGGGAGACTTGTCCCCGTCCTGGTCATATCCCATGGTGGTCGTTGGTGGAGACTTGTCCCCGTCCTGGTCATATCCCATGGTGGTCGTTGGTGGGAGACTTGTCCCCGTCCTGGTCATATCCCATGGTGGTCGTTGGTGGGAGACTTGTCCCCGTCCTGGTCATATCCATGGTGGTCGTTGGTGGGAGACTTGTCCCCGTCCTGGTCATATCCCATGGTGGTCGTTGGTGGGAGACTTGTCCCCGTCCTGGTCATATCCCATGGTGGTCGTTGGTGGGAGACTTGTCCCCGTCCTGGTCATATCCCATGGTGGTCGTTGGTGGGAGACTTGTCCCCGTCCTGGTCATATCCCATGGTGGTCGTTGGTGGGAGACTTGTCCCCGTCCTGGTCATATCCCATGGTGGTCGTTGGTGGGAGACTTGTCCCCGTCCTGGTCATATCCCATGGTGGTCGTTGGTGGGAGACTTGTCCCCCACCAACAAGACACAACAGCTATCTCGTGCCAGATCGCGTTACCTGGGTGTGGATGACTCGGCAGGAAAGTTTGAGAAGGGTCGTAATGCCCGGAGAGTGCCTCTACCATCATCCCTTCCCTCATAGTGGCAGTGAAAAAACACCAACGACACGGTATTTGTCCGTCGCCAGGGATTCGTGTTATTTCTGAACGTAAATGGCTCGGTACTTTCCCGCCAAAATGTATATACAAGCGCGGTGCCTCTGGCCTCCGCACGAGTCGTGTTAGTGTTGAGAGTAGCCTGGTTTAGCGTCATTTATTTTTTGCGAACGTTATCCCGGGAACGTTACTTTTATGGAAGTTAAATTACGAATAAGGTAAAAAATCTAAGTGGGGTTGGTTCCTTACATCGCCACCGTACCATTGTCATCCTTACGACAACTGTCACCACTAGCCATTGTCGTCCTTACGACAATTGTCACCACTAGCCACTGTCGTCCTTACGACAACTACCACCACTAGCCACTGTCGTCCTTACGACAACTGTCACCACTAGCCACTGTCGTCCTTACGACAACTGTCACCACTAGCCACTGTCGTCCTTACGACAACTGCCACCACTAGCCACTGTCGTCCTTACGACAACTGTCACCACTAGCCACTGTCGTCCTTACGACAACTGCCACCACTAGCCACTGTCGTCCTTACGACAACTGCCACCACAAGCCACTGTCGTCCTTACGACAACTGCCACCACTAGCCACTGTCGTCCTTATGGCAACTGCCACTACTAGCCACTGTCGTCCTTATGGCAACTGCCACTACTAGCCACTGTCGTCCTTATGGCAACTGCCACCACTAGCCACTGTTGTCCTTATGGCAACTGCCACCACTAGCCACTGTCGTCCTTATGGCAACTGCCACTACTAGCCACTGTCGTCCTTATGGCAACTGCCACCACTAGCCACTGTTGTCCTTATGGCAACTGCCACCACTAGCCACTGTCGTCCTTATGGCAACTGCCACCACTAGCCACTGTCGTCCTTATGGCAACTGCCACTACTAGCCACTGTTGTCCTTTTGGCAACTGCCACCACTAGCCACTGTCGTCCTTATGGCTAATGCCACCACTAGCCACTGTCGTCCTTATGGCTAATGCCACCACTAGCCACTGTCGTCCTTATGGCAACTGCCACCACTAGCCACTGTCGTCCTTATGGCAACTGCCACCACTAGCCACTGTCGTCCTTATGGCAACTGCCACCACTAGCCACTGTCGTCCTTATGGCAACTGCCACCACTAGCCACTGTCGTCCTTATGGCAACTACCACCACTAGCCACTGTCGTCCTTGTGGCAACTACCACCACTAGCCACTGTCGTCCTACTGGCAACTGCCACCACTAGCCACTGTCGTCCTTGTGGCAACTGCCACCACTAGCCACTGTTGTCCTTATGGCAACTGCCACTACTAGCCACTGTCGTCCTTATGGCAACTGCCACCACTAGACACTGTTGTCCTTATGGCAACTGCCACCACTAGCCACTGTCGTCCTTATGGCAACAGCCACTACTAGCCACTTTCGTCCTTATGGCAACTGCCACCACTAGCCACTGTCGTCCTTATGGCAACTGCCACCACTAGCCACTGTTGTCCTTATGGCAACTGCCACCACTAGCCACTGTCGTCCTTATGGCAACTGCCACTACAAGCCACTGTCGTCCTTATGGCTAATGCCACCACTAGCCACTGTCGTCCTTATGGCAACTGCCACCACTAGCCACTGTCGTCCTTATGGCAACTGCCACCACTAGCCACTGTCGTCCTTATGGCAACTGCCACCACTAGCCACTGTCGTCCTTATGGCAACTGCCACCACTAGCCACTGTCGTCCTTATGGCAACTACCACCACTAGCCACTGTCGTCCTTGTGGCAACTACCACCACTAGCCACTGTCGTCCTACTGGCAACTGCCACCACTAGCCACTGTCGTCCTTGTGGCAACTGCCACCACTAGCCACTGTTGTCCTTATGGCAACTGCCACTACTAGCCACTGTCGTCCTTATGGCAACTGCCACCACTAGACACTGTTGTCCTTATGGCAACTGCCACCACTAGCCACTGTCGTCCTTATGGCAACAGCCACTACTAGCCACTTTCGTCCTTATGGCAACTGCCACCACTAGCCACTTTCGTCCTTATGGCAACTGCCACCACTAGCCACTGTCGTCCTTATGGCAACTGCCACCACTAGCCACTGTTGTCCTTATGGCAACTGCCACCACTAGCCACTGTCGTCCTTATGGCAACTGCCACCACAAGCCACTGTCGTCCTTATGGCAACTGCCACCACTAGCCACTGTCGTCCTTATGGCAACTGCCACCACTAGCCACTGTTGTCCTTATGGCAACTGCCACCACTAGCCACTGTCGTCCTTATGGCAACTGCCACCACTAGCCACTGTCGTCCTTATGGCAACTGCCACCACTAGCCACTGTCGTCCTTATGGCAACTGCCACTACTAGCCACTGTCGTCCTTATGGCAACTGCCACCACTAGCCACTGTCGTCCTTATGGCAACTGCCACCACTAGCCACTGTCGTCCTTATGGCAACTGCCACCACTAGCCACTGTTGTCCTTATGGCAACTGCCACCACTAGCCACTGTCGTCCTTATGGCAACTGCCACCACTAGCCACTGTCGTCCTTATGGCAACTGCCACTACTAGCAGCCATCATCCCTCAACTGTCAAAAATTACCACTGCTAACACTGACCGGTCATCACATCTGACAGCTTTCTCAAAATGCAAGTATCGAGTACACAATGTGTCAACTTTGTGAAAGTGTCCAATACACAATGTGTCAACTTTGTGAAAGTGTCCAGTACACAATGTGTCAACTTTGTGAAAGTGTCCAATACACAATGTGTCAACTTTGTGAAAGTGTCCAATACACAATGTGTCAACTTTGTGAAAGTGTCCAATACACCATGTGTCAACTTTGTGAAAGTGTCCAATACACAATGTGTCAACTTTGTGAAAGAGAAAACATGCACTCTCTAGAACATTATATTGTAGAATGTCCCATATTGACTGACTTTCGCCCTCCTGGGCTAAGGTATGCTGAACTGTGTAATTACTATATGAGTACTGGAACACTTGATGATATATTGGACTTGTACCCAAGATTGCTTGACTATGTAATGCATCTTTTATACAATGTATCGTACCTATACAATATGTAATACATCTTTTATACAATGTATGTCACTATAACCTGAGCTTGTAAAAGCATCTTAATCACCTTCAGTTGTTAAGTGTTTAGTAACACACTAGTTTCCTTAGACACTATCTTACCCTGTCAAAGTTGAATAGACATAGACATAGGTTGATGTGTATATGTGTATATATATATATGTCGTACCTAGTAGCCAGAACTCACTTTTTGGCCTACTATGCAAGGCCAGATTTGCCTAATAAGCCAAGTTTTCCTGAATTAATATATTTTCTCTAATTTTTTTCTTATGAAATGATAAAGCTACCCATTTCATTATGTATGAGGTCAATTTTTTCTTATTGGAGTTAAAATTAACGTAGATATATGACCGAACCTAACCAACCCTACCTAACCTAACCTATCTTTATAGGTTAGGTTTGGTTAGGTAGCCGAAAAAGTTAGGTTAGGTTAGGTTAGGTAGGTAGTCGAAAAACAATTAATTCATGAAAACTTGGCCTATTAGGCAAATCGG
>WNGS01157817.1:11407-29878 GCA_020271785.1 Procambarus virginalis
CTTAGACATGAGGGAAAGTTTAGTACCTTAGACATGAGGGGAAGTTTAGTACCTTAGAACATGAGGGAAGTTTAGTACCTTAGACATGAGGGGAAGTTTGGTACCTTAGACATGAGGGAAAGTTTAGTACCTTAGACATGAGGGAAAGTTTAGTACCTTAGACATGAGGGAAAGTTTAGTACCTTAGACATGAGGGAAGTTTAGTACCTTTGACATGAGGGGGAAGTTTAGTACCTTAGACATGAGGGAAAGTTTAGTACCTTAGACATGAGGGAAAGTTTAGTACCTTAGACATGAGGGAAAGTTTAGTACCTAGACATGAGGGGAAGTTTGGTACCTTAGACACGAGGTGGAATTAGTACCTTAGACATGAGGGGAAGTTTAGTACCTTAGACATGAGGGGAAAGTTTAGTACCTTAGACATGAGGGAAAGTTTAGTACCTTAGACATGAGGGAAAGTTTAGTACCTTAGACATGAGGGAAAGTTTAGTACCTTAGACAAGAGGGGGAAGTTTAGTACCTTAGACATGAGGGGAAGTTTAGTACCTTAGACATGAGGGAAAGTTTAGTACCTTAGACATGAGGGAAAGTTTAGTACCTTAGACATGAGGGAAAGTTTAGTACCTTAGACATGAGGGAAAGTTTAGTACTTTAGACATGAGGGGAAGTTTGGTACCTTAGACACGAGGTGGAATTTAGAACCTTAGACATGAGGGGAAGTTTAGTACCTTAGACATGAGGGGAAGTTTGGTACCTTAGACTCGAGGTGGAATTTAGTACCTTACAGTGTAATAATAATAATAATATAACAACTCTGCTTTGTTCCAAATATATGATTGTCAGTAATATGCGCAACAATTCCCTTTAGTATAGCGGTGTTCCGCTACTAATATAACATACGTGTATCACTTTACTCACCGTTCAATAATCTTACTGTAAAACAACATGGGAAAAAGCTGATCAGAGACATTGAATTGAACAGCAAACATTTCTTCGTGGCCACTTGCGCCCCGGGGCCAGCTAGTGGCCACGCCCCAGTACCCTGTGGCCAGCCTCCCTCCCTCCACGGCCATATTATGGCCAGAGAGTCTCTCAGGAAAATGGAGAGAAAACAAACTGACAGATGTTAACGAACTTGTATTTATGTGTACAGCCCGTCCTCCAAAAATGGGGTGGTTAATGTAAGAAGACAAATAAGTGCAATTATGTACTATTCATAGCAGTTAGGAATTGTACTTATTTTCACTTGGTATTAAATCGTAGTCAAATATATTGTGAATATTTGAGTTTACCTGAAAATCTGAATAGAAAACCACAGCTTCACCTAACCGTCTTAGTTTTTGAAGATAATAATTTTATTGCTTCTTAATTACAATTAGTACTTAACCTATAGCTATATTCATATTACAGTTTTAAAAAAACTAATGAAACAAAACTAAAATATATCAATAAATTGGAAAGTAACTCAGGATATTTTAAAATTTTGTATAAAATCTTTATTGTTTAATAAACCTGAAAAAGAAATTCCTGATATTTAAGACTTGTGTATTGCAAATTGAAAACTTCATCCTAAAATTCTAAGTGTCTTAACAGAAAACGAGGAGTAAATCGGGGGAGGGAGTTGGGTAAATGTAACAGCCTCATAAGTGGAATTATGCACTGTTTATGTCAGTAAGAAAGTGTACTTATTACACTATTAAATCGTACTGTCAGTTCGGAGGATGGGTTGCAGCGTATTAATATCTTTATCTTGCGTCTATCCATTTTGACTGGTGGATACAGCAGTCGTGTTCGTTGCAAGATCGATGATCGATTCGCGATGGTCCAAGTGGTTAGGCACTGTTCCTTCTGCCCTGTCCTCATATCCCAGCTTGCTTTTACAAATTGCCTTTCTCTTGCATGTCTTCTTGCAAAACGCCTAAAAAACTGCTCAGCGGAAACTAATGACTACAAACCTCATCCAAATAGGCCTAGTGAGAGAATAGTACCACTGCAGTCAAGCCTATAACGTTGAGTTTCAAACAGTGCAGGTTATTTAAGCTATGAGTGGCCATAAAGGTCTGGTGGAGCCTCAGCTGGAGCAGTCTCCCTTTGACGCAGCAAAGATTTTTGCAGTTTGTTACGTTTTCTGTGAGTAACACAGAAAACTGTTCTGGGTATGACCAGGGATAACTGTCACAAATAAGACACTTGCACAATCTGCTTCGTTCATCCTTTTATAATTGAAATTCAAAGCCTGTCGTGTAATGACTTGTCATGTTGTGACGTATCATGTCATGACATTTTATGTCATGTCATATCTTTCTCAAACTAAGACTAGGGTTCGTTAGGGCTGTCAGTTGTAATATGTAATGAAACTGCAAGCAAGAGTTGTTATCTTAACTCATCAGAAGCCTGCTCCTAGAGACTCATTTATTCCATAAAAGTATTATTTGAATCATTAAAAATCAACTTCATTTACATGTAAGTGATAATCACGCAAGGAACAGGATGAGGTTATCTTGAGATGATTTCGGGGCTTTTTAGTGTCCCTGCGGCCCGGTCCTCGACCAGGCCTCCACCCCCAGGAACCAGCCCGTGACAGCTGACTAACACCCAGGTACCTATTTTACTGCTAGGTAACAGGGGCATAGGGTGAAACAACTCTGCCCAATGTTTCTCGCCGGTGCCTGGGATCGAACCCAGGACCACAGGATCACAAGTCCAGTGTGCTGTCCGCTCGGCCGACCGGCTCCCAAATAATAAACTCACTTGGCCTGAAGCCAAGTGTGTGCCAGAGCCTTCATGTGGTCAGTTGACCTGACCTCCCAGTTGACCTGACCTCCCAGTTGACCTGACCTCCCAGTTGACCTGACCTCCCAGTTGACCTGACCTCTCAGTTGACCTGACCTCTCAGTTGACCTGACCTCTCGTGTACCAGCCTGTTGAAGGCAAGGGAACTATCAGGAGAAAGCACCAACCCATTACGAGTGTATAGCACTGGGAAGGGGTCAGGTTAAGGTGTTGGGATGGGACGGGGGGAAGGAATGGTGCCCAACCACTTGGACAGTTGAGGATTGAACGTCGACCTGCTTGAAACGAGACCGTCGCTCTACCGTTCAGCCCAAATCCCTTATGTCATTTGTTGTCCTGTTGAGCGAACAAGTTCCAGATGCGAGTCAGCCTAGGAATAAATGATCGCTGATGGAGTGATGTTCTTGAGAATGGCACTTCCAGCATGAGACTGTTGATGGTTGAGAGCCTAGTGCTACGGGTGGCAAATACTGATAGTCCACGCAGTTTGGCCAGGTGCGGAACTTTGAGAATGTTGGTTATTATTATTACCCCCAACTTTACCAACTTGTACATACCAGTAAGACCAACAACGTCACGACGGTGTAGCAGAGCAGAGACTGTTCCCACCAGACTTGGTCAGGACAGCCTACCCACACACGGTGCCCAGGCCATGCCCAACTGCCCCAGGAGAGTATAATGCTTGCCGTGTTACTCTCCACCTGGGAAGGAGAGGGTGCACTCAGTGGGCAGCCAGGCGTCATCACATCTAGGCATGGCACATGTCGCACCTGACACACAGCCTCTTTCCAGCCAAGAAGATGACCACCCAAGAGGAAACTGTCAAGTGTGTGACAGACGGTATCGTCTCATTTCAAATGGAACTGTCCGCTATCATACTGTCAATTCAGGTGGTTGTCTAGGGTCTAGGCGCCTGCCCCGAGGCAGCGACGATGGACAACCTGCTGCAGGAGCGAGGAACAATACCTCCCTCAACTTCATTTCAGCAAATAATCTGCTTGAAGCAGTCAAAGCGACGTCCACCAGAACCTTGCCCCACATCCCCAAGGCTGCCCGTCACCAAGCAGCAGCCAAACTCACCAGTCTGCTGACAAAGGTCAACAATGCTCCCAGAATCTCTGCATCGTGGCACAATCTCCTTCTATTTGGGAATGCATGCCTAGCATTACCGCCCAGGAGAGACAAGTCATTAGCAACCTCTGTAATCAGGGCACTTAATGAATTTCCCAGAGCAGACAACCTGGTCCGCCTCCCCCCTCGTGCCAAGAACACCAGCCGCAGGACGACCAACAATAACTCATCTGAGAACCACAAAATGAGAGCACAGATCACCAGGAAAATAGAAGAGGGCAATACCACAGGTGCCATCAGAATCATGACCAGCGATGACACTATTGCCCCCAGGAACGCCACGACAGCAGAGGCTCTTCAAGACAAACACCCACGCAGAGCCCCCGACAGCAGCAGGGATCCCCAGGAAAACAATGCTGGCATAGAACCCTTGACTGTTCGAGAATCTGAGGTGTACAAAGCAGCCATGTCTTTCCCAACAGGTTCAGCAGGGGGCTTTACAGGTCTAAGACCCCAGCACATCAAACAAATGCTGAACCCGGTGCTTGGAGATGCTGCAAAGGACCTTCTAGTGGAGCTTACCAGATTCTCCAACATGTGTTTGGCTGGCGGCATCCCTGAGGATATCAGGCCTGTCTTTTATGGAGCAGCACTCTGTGCTCTAAAGAAGAAGGATAGGGTATCAGGCCCATTGCCGTTGGCAACACCCTCCGACGCCTCGTAGCTAAGGCTGCAGTGAGATCTATCAGCCAGGAAGCAGCCACCTTGCTGAAACCTCATCAGCTCGGGTTTGGGATTCCCCTAGGTTGTGAAGCTGCAGCACACGCAGCGCGGGCTTACATTGCTGATCTCTCGGACCAGAAGGCACTAGTAAAGCTTGACTTCAAAAATGCTTTCAATCAAGTCAGACGAGACGCTGTCCTCAGGGCTGTACACAACCATTTCCGTCCCCTTTACCCGTTCATCCGATCGTGCTACAGTGGGGACTCTAAGCTCCTTTTTGGGAGCATGAAATAAACTCCTGTGAAGGTGTCCAACAAGGTGACCCCTTAGCACCCCTCCTTTTCTGCCTAGCTATCAAAGAGGTCACTGATAGTCTGACAAGCGAGCTAAACATCTGGTACCTGGATGATGGCACTCTCGCTGGAACCCCAGAAACCATTTTGGAGGATATAAGGAAAATCCAGGAGCAGGGAGCAGCCTTAGGCCTCATTCTCAATGCATCCAAGTGTGAAATAATTTCCCGCAACCCAGACATCACTGGGCAAATACAAAATGTTCTTCCAGACATTCTCATTGTCGAGCCACCGGACTGCACTCTCCTGGGTGCCCCCATTGGCCCACGAGCAATCGAGGAGGTCCTGGCTGCAAAAATCACTGATCTAAAGAGAATGCTGGACAGGATTGACAAGATTGATGCCCATGATGCTCTCTTTCTCCTCACAAGATGCCTGTCTCTCCCTAAGTTGACCTACTTTCTGAGATGTTCTCCATCCTACAGCAGCCCTAAGTTAAATGTGTATGACACCCTTCTGAGGTCCATGCTGGTGAAAGTCCTGAACCTGCCATTGGACGACTCTCAGTGGGAGCAAGCAACCCTTCCTGTAAGACTTGGCGGCCTTGGTGTCCGCACAGCCTCCCAAATTGCTCTACCAGCCTTCCTTTCCTCCTCCCATGCATCGCACGACCTCGTCAGAGATATCTTACCTGCAACCTTGAGAGATTCAGCAGGAATACACGATCCTGCTTTCACTGAATGTTCAAATCAGTGGGATGTTCTGGCAGCCCCAGCAACCATTATAGAGCCAACAAAACAACACAAACAGTCCGGCTGGGACCACCCTCTAGTGGAAAAAGTAGCTGATGCCATGCTCAGCGCCGCAACATCAGACAAGGAGAAAGCCCGCCTCAGAGCAGTGCGTGCCCCCCATGCAGGAGACTTCCTCCTGGCAGTACCCATGTCAGCAATGGGCACGCGCCTAGATCCAGAATCCCTTCGTGTAGCAGTGGCCCTCCGCCTTGGTGCCCCAATTCACACTGAATACAAGTGTATTTGCAACAGGGTGGAAGCAGACCAATACGGACTGCATGGGTTGCATTGTGGAAGCACAAAGGGCTGGCATGCAAGACACAACGAGGTCAATGACATCATCAAGAGAAGCCTCGTCTCAGCTAAGTGCCCAGCGGAGAGAGAACCTCGCATCCTAGGGGTCCAGAACCCGGATTTCCCCGCACTTCGCCCTGATGGCATCACCATATACTCATGGAAGGAGGGTAGACAGTTGGTGTGGGACTACACATGTGTATCCACCCTGGCTGACACCTATGTACACTTCGGAGCTGATCAAGCAGGTGGGGCGGCCAACCACAGGGAAACAGCAAAATCTCTCAAATACAGGCGACTGGCAGGCCAATACCTCTTTGTTCCCATAGCGTCTGAGACGCATGGCCCCTGGGGCAAGAGTGCCTTGGGATTTCTCAAGGAATTGGGTTCCAAGCTCATCGACGTCACCAGAGACCCAAGGGCTTGCAGTTTTTTGTTTCAGCGCCTCAGTGTGGCGATCCAGAGGGGAAATGCTTGCTGCGTCCTCGGTTCCTGTCCGGAAGCGGAGGAGCTTCAAGAGATCCATAACCTTTAGGCATTTGTCTTGTATGTTTTGTAACCTTTAAATACACAATAAAGCATAAAAAAAAGGAAGGGGGTGGTAGGAGAAAAGCACACAGAAACTGTATTGGAGGGGACCTACATTCCCTCCAATGCGTTATGTGTGATTTCCTCCGAGGCTATGGGTCCCCCTTCTTCCAGCCAGAGGTGGTACTCCCTTATATATATATATATATATATATATATATATATATATATATATATATATATATATATATATATATATATATATGAAAACTCACACCCCAGAAGTGACTCGAACCCATACTCCCAGGAGCAACGCAACTGGTATGTACAGGGATGCCTTAAACAACTTGATCATCACGACCAGACATAAGGAAGTGATAGCCGAGGCTATATGAACCACTTCCCCGCCGGCACTCGGATGGTTATCTTGGGCATAGCATTTTATCAAATCACCTCATTTTTTGGGGCAACACGTGAAGAACACAAATGCAAACAAGCCTGAATGGTCCCCAGGACTAGATACAAATGAAAACTCACACCCCAGAAGTGACTCGAACCCATACTCCCAGGAGCAATGCAACTGGTATGTACAGGGATGCCTTAAACAAGGCATCCTTGTACATACCAGTTGCGTTGCTCCTGGGAGTATGGGTTCGAGTCACTTCTGGGGTGTGAGTTTTCAGTTGTATCTAGTCCTGGGGACCATTCAGGCTTGTTTGCATATATATATATATATATATATATATATATATATATATATATATATATATATATATATATATATATATATATATATATATATATATATATATATATATATATATATATATATATATATATATACATTGTGACGTTAATCTCTTCCAAGAGATTTAGCCTGCTCTTCCCTATATACATCACGTTCCCAGCAACATTCAAGATACGTTTTACAGTAGCTAAAACATATATATCAAGACAGCCACACGCACCTGCACTCCCCCTCCCCCCCACTCCTGCACACCTGCCCTTCGCGCCTTCAATCCGACCCTTCAACTGCTGCAGTCCCAGTCTCAAACTACCGAGTTGCCGGCCTTCCTGCATTCTCATTGGCTGTTCGAGAACTCGCAACTCCAGCCCTGCACCAACCACATTCCACGCCAGGCGATGTCGGGGTCGACTTGCAGTACCACCATCAGAATATATCTTGTGCTCTGGCTGATAACATCTAGTGGACTCACCTTGTGTGATCAAATAGCGGTTGTTAGCTTGCTCATATATTCCCAGCACCATTCTTATATATTGACCATTTTATATTTCACTTGTGTTCCATATTGCTCTCCGGTTAACGTAATTAATTTTTATGTTATTTCTTTTTCACTTGTCATCCAGTCACGTTATTCAGCCAAGGTATTGTCTTTATTTAAATTTGTTTTCTAGAATAATTAAATGTCATTGTTTATTATTTTGTTTCGTGTCTCTTCCCTTACCTTACCACAGATTATCAGACAAACAGTCATTCTTTTTTTTTTTTTTTTCTTTTACTTTTATATGTGACCTGGCTTTGACATCTGCCAGTGGAAGACAGCCGAACACCATACTCCACTACTTTACCGTCACATATAATTGGGGGCCTGTCCTAGGAGCCGCACTCAGGTATTGGTAATTGTGGTAAGCGTACTTGGCTTTCATTCCCTTGCTTTCAATATTTACACTAATCAATTTTATTATTCATATGGTGCTGTGTATATTGTGCATTACGGGAGTAGCATATGGTGAGTGTGAGACAACTTTGGATTACGTGGTGACTGTAGGCCTCAGTCATACTCTTAATTGGTCGTCTCCCCCTCCGTGTTATTACCCGTGTTTAACATCTTTTGTCCCTCAGATATTTCTCATATTTTCGACAGATTATCACATAGGTACCCTGGTACTGTGGTCTGTCTCTGGGTCAATAGCACCTAATTTCTGCAATCCGACTCTAGGAGGACAAAGAGGGCCATCGTTCCTCTCGCACGGACTTTTTATTGGCGAGTTGGGACCTCGCCAATAGTTCTCATCACCAGTTGACACTCGCACCCCTACTCGTCGGTCAGAATTGATGGTACTTACTTAAGGTAGGGAATTAGCTTTCTTTTGAGCACGAAGTTCGCTAATTCTGTAAGTACCATATTTAATTTCAGTGGGTAACTTGCTTATGTTCTATAGTGACTCGGCAAGGTATGACTACATTTTTGGACTACCTCATTTACTTTGGAACCATTTAGTGTTTCACTTGTTTTTCGAAACTCAGTTTCAACAAATTAGTAGGATTTTCTTGCCTTTATCCTCCCACAGTGAGTACCGGGTACAAGATTTCCTGCGACCTTAATCATTTACCATCTTGAATTAACTTTAATTATTACAATTTCACAGGATAGGTATCAGTTGTCACGTTTCCTGTTTCTGACATTCACCATATCATCACAGTATATTCGTGTCTCATTTATTTGCTATTTTCATCATGTTTCGTATGCAAGCTTTCCAGACAGATCCAGAAGGTGAAATAGAGAACTTACGTCATGCTAAGAGGGTCGACTTGTTAACTCTTGCACATGAGTATCACGTAGAAAGAGCCATGGAGCCATTCCTCATGGAGCCAACAAGTGTGAAGTACATAATATAATTTTGGATCACCTTGCGGAAGAAGGTATTATAGATTCTGATACTCACGAACAATATACCATTTCAGATAAGCATGATTTGACAGCAATAAAACTCAAAATCGAGCTCGCAAAGCTCGAGAAGGAGCAACAAAAGGAGGCAGCTGCCATCAGAAAGGAAGAACAAGAGCGTGAAGCTGCCCTGGCGATAGAAGCTCTATAACTCAAGAAAGAAGAAATCCACCTCAAAGAGCGAGAGGCCGCACTGAGAAAAGAAGAAAGTGAACGTGAGTTGGCCTTATTCAAAGAGCGTGAAAAAGTACAACTTGAAACAAGACGACAACAACTAGAGATGCAACGTGAACACGACAAACGGCAGGCAGAAACAGCTCTAGAATGTCATGGCCGAGAACTCACGTTGGACGCTACACACCAAGCCCAACTTCAACAAGCTGCAGCTAGTCTTCCTCCAAGTTTCAATGTCTCCCATGCAAGTAAGTTAATGCCCCGTTCGTCGAAACGGAGGTTGATGTTTTTTTCACTACTTTTGAGACCCTTGCTAATCAACTTAGTTGGCCTGACGACCAATGGGCTACCCTTCTCCGAGTACATCTAACAGGTAGAGCAGCAGTCACACTCAGCACTTTGGCATCTGAAAACGACTACACCACCCTGAAGCAAGCTGTGTTGGACGCCTACCTTCTCTCCACCGAAAGCTACCGACGAAAGTTCCGTGACTACGTAAAGGCAAGTACCACCACCTTCTTAGAATTTGCTAACACCAAACGGAGATATTTCATGAAATGGCTGGAGGCAGCACATGTCTCTACTTTTCCAGAGCTTGTCAACCTCATGCTGGTTGAAGAATTCTTGAGGCGTGTACCTCCTCCTGTCCGCCTATACTTAGCAGACAAGGAAGAGACCGATTTGGTGAAATGCGCGAAGTCAGCTGACACTTACAGCCTCATCCACCGGCTGACACCAGAACAACCTACCAGTAAGAAGTCTTGGTACAGTTACGAGAAAGTGAGCCCAGATCAAGGTACCTCTCAACTGTACTGTAGGTATTGTCGACTCTATGGACATACCATAGAAAAATGTGGTAAGTCCCAATCTAAAGGTAACACAGAATACACTAAGCCCAAACCTACTCCCCCTAAGTCCGGTAAGCCTGTAATGAATATTGGTGTTCATGTTAATGATCTGTCTCTCTTTAGCAAACATCTGTATCCAGGAACTATCTCTACCCACGGTTCAGATTCTGAGGGACGTTTTGGACTAAAGATCTTGAGGGACACAGCGGCTCTTCAATCGATCGTCTTGAAATCAGCTGTGCCCAACGTCGCCTACACAGGAGAGACTGTATTCATCACTGACCTTACTGCTACTACTCCTTATCCTCTTGCCAGAGTCCACCTGGATTGTCCCTTCGTGACCGGTGAAGTCCAAGTCGCCGTCAGGGAAAAGCCTTTTCCCATGCCTGGAGTGCAACTTCTCCTGGGCAACGACTTGGCAGAAGACCTGCAACCGACCAACCTGATCGTCAAGGACAAACCCCAGGTGGGTAACTCTGTGTTGGATAATCCGATTTTTAAGCATGTTCCAGCAAAGGTTCAAGAGAGTGATGAAGTTTCTCCTCCTGTTATGGTGACCACCCGTGCTCAAGCTGCACGACCACAGCCAGCTGACTCTACTGCTACCGCTGTCCCTCAAGACCCTTCGAAACTACCCCCTAATCTGACCGCTTTGGAGTTCCGTAAGTTACAGAGGGAAGATCTTACCTTGACACCATTATTCTTTCAGGCTGAGACTCAATCCGACAGTATTCCTGGGTTCTTTTGGAGAACGAGTTACTCTATCGCCGATACAGACCCAGTAAACTGAAGGAGGAGGACGATTGGGCAAACGTTGAACAACTAGTGATTCCTACCAGCCTGCGGCCCACGATTCTACACCTGGCCCACGGAGCTCTATCACACTACGGGTTCAACAAGACTTACCATGGGATTCGACAAGACTACTACTGGCCAGGTATGGTTAATGATGTCAAGCAACATGTCAAACTGTGTCACGTGTGTCAGAAGGCAGGTAAACCAAACGTTTCAATTCCCAGAGCACCACTGACACCCATCCAGGTGCCTGAGGAACCGTTCCACAGACTTATTATTGACTGTGTTGGTCCTTTGCCTCGGACCAGTGCCGGCAACGCCTATATCTTAACCATCCTGTGTCCTACCACCAGATTCCCGATAGCAGTTCCAGTGAAAAATATTACGGCTGCTACAGTGGTGAAGAATTTACTGAAAATCTTCACCCAGTATGGATTTCCGAGGGAGATTCAGAGCGACTGTGGCACCAACTTCACCAGTGATCTCTTCAAACGGACTCTGGAGGAGTTCAACATCAAACAGGTACTGTCCAGCCCCTATCATCCTGCTTCACAGGGTTCTCTTGAACGTAGTCATCAGACTATCAAGGCACTCTTAAAAAAGTTTTGTAATGAGACCTCAAAGGATTGGGATAGGCAACTTGATCTCATCATGTGTATTTTCAGAAGTCTTCCCAACGAGTCACTAGGAGTATCTCCTTATGAGATGCTCTACGGACGTAAGTGCC
The DNA here is from genome assembly GCA_020271785.1 of Procambarus virginalis. Taxonomy (NCBI): domain Eukaryota; kingdom Metazoa; phylum Arthropoda; class Malacostraca; order Decapoda; family Cambaridae; genus Procambarus; species Procambarus virginalis. The sequence continues at coordinate 23,138 of WNGS01157817.1, forward strand.
GTACACCTCTCAAGGCTTTCAAGGATTCTCTACGTGATGCCACCTTCAGTGAGCATCAGAATGTGCCCCAGTTTCTTCGAAACCTCCGACACATTCTAGAGAGAGTCCATTCCTTTGCCAGCAACAACCTACAGAAAGCCCAAGAGAGGATGAAGACTCGTTACGACCAGCACTGCCAAGTAAGGAAGTTTAAACCGGGAGACTTAGTTCTTGCCTATTTCCCTATCCCAGGTTCTCCTTTACAAAACAGGTTTTCAGGACCCTACCGTGTTAAAAAGTGCCGGAACAACTTCAACTACGTTCTCGAGACCCCTGATAGGCGGCGGAAGACCCAGCTGTGCCACATCAATCTGCTGAAACTTTACCATGGTGTTCCACTGTGCTAACCACCTATTCCACCTTTACAGGTCCATATAGCCACAGTGAGACCTTCCCTGCTTCTCCTTCCGAAAGCACTGACACTGAGACAGCGCTTTCTAATTCGGAAATCCTTACTGACATTCACAATCACTTTCAGGACGATAATAGTGCTTCACTCATCAAGCTCATCAGAGAACATCAAGAGTTGTTTCGAGATGATCCACAAGAGTGTACTGTGACTCGGCACGACATCCAACTGCTACCTGACACCCAGCCGATTCGCCAACCATTCTACCGAATCAGCCCTAGCAAGAAGGAAGTCATGCGTGCTGAGGTACAGTACCTCTTGGACCATGGACTGGCTACCCCCTGTGAGTCCCCCTGGGCCTCACCATGTATCTTGGTTCCCAAACCTCACGGTAAGATCCGGCTTTGCGCTGATTATTGGAAACTCAATAAAGTCACAGTCAAGGATGCATATCCATTACCTAGGATCGACGACATCCTTGACGCCATTGGTAATGCCCGCTACCTGTCCCAGGTGGACTTACTCAAGGGCTATTACCAGGTGTGTTTAACGGAGCGAGCTAAGGAACTGTCTGCCTTTATCACCCCTTTCGGACTTTTCAGATATAACCGGCTTCCCTTTGGACTCTGCAATGCCCCGGCCACCTTTCAGAGAGCTGTCAACCGCATCATCCAGGGCTTGGACAACACCTACGCCTATTTGGATGATATCGTTGTAGCATCCAACACCTGGAGCGAACACCTGCTCCAGCTGCAACGATTGTTCACCAAGCTCCTGAAAGCCGGCCTCACCATCAATCTGGGCAAGTCCACTTTTGCCAAAGGTAAAGTGCGGTATCTGGGTCACGTTATAGGGAGTGGCAGCCTGGCTCCGTTAAATATCCACACTCAAGCCATCAGAGAGTATCCACAGCCTACTACCAGGAAGCAGCTCCTGCGCTTCCTTGGTCTTGCTTCTTATTACCGTAGGTTTGTGAGGAACTTTAGCACTGTTGCAACACCCTTAATCACCTTAACCAGTCCCAAGCAACGGTATAATTGGACCAGGGAGCAAACCGTTGCTTTCGAACAACTCAAATTCCTCCTCTGTTCTAATCCTATTCTCGCCTCACCAGATACCAAGAAGCCTTTCATCCTCCATGTCGACGCCAGTGGTACCGGCATCGGGAGTGTCTTAATGCAGCAACGAGGCGAGGAGGTTCTACCTGTCAGCTACTATAGCTACAAGTTGAAGCCTCATCAGAAAAACTACAGCACTATAGAGAAGGAACTTCTCTCCATCGTCCTGAGTTTGCACCACTTTGCATCATATCTGCAAGGTGCTAGGTCTACTACCATCTATTCGGACCACAATCCTCTACGTTTCCTACATCAAGCCCAATTCAATAACCAACGTCTGCTGCGATGGGCTTTATATCTTCAAGGCTTCAATCTGAAAATTTGTTACATCAAGGGGCCTGATAACATCATCGCCAACGCCCTCTCCAGAGTTCATGAGGTAGAGGCAGCTCCACCTACCACTCTACCTCCCGAGAACGTGACTACACCGGAACCGCAGGCTTCGGGGGAGAGTTGTGACGATAATCTCTTCCCAGAGATTGAGCCTGCTCTTCCTTATATACATTACGTTCCCAGCAACATTCAAGATACGTTTTACAGTAGCTTAAACGTATATATCAAGACAGCCACACGCACCTGCACTCCCCCTCTCCTGCACACCTGGTCTCCGCGCCGACCCATCTACTGCTGCAGTCCCAGTCTCAAACTACCGAGTTGCCGGCCTTCCTGCATTCTCATTGGCCGTTCGGGAACACACCACTCCAGCCCTGCACCAACCACGTTCCATGCCAAGGCGATGTCGGGGTCGACTTGCAGTACCACCATCAGAATATATCTTGTGCTCTGTCTGATAACATCTAGTTGACTCACCTTGTGTGATCAAATAGCGGTTGTTAGCTTGCTCATATATTCCCAGCACCATTCTTATATATTGACTATTTTATATTTCACTTGTGTTCCATATTGCCCTCCGGTTAACGTAATTCATTTTTATGTTATTTCTTTTTCACTTGTTATCCAGCCACGTTATTCAGCCAAGGTATTGTCTATATTTAAATTTGTTTTCTAGAATAATTAAATGTCATTGTTTATTATTGTTTCGTGTCTCTTCCCTTACCTTACCACAGATTATCAGACAAGCAGTCATTCTTTTTTTTCTTTTTTTTTATTAATTTATATGTGACCTGGCTTTGACATCTGCCAGTGGAAGACTGCCGAACACCATACTCCACTACTTTACCATCACAGTATGTATACATGTATGTATATATGTATATGTGTGTGTTTGTGTGTGTGTGTGTATGTATATGTATGTGTATAAAGTATATATGGAAGCTGATCAGAATTACATTTCACCTTTGTAAATGCACATTAATGACACATCGAACACTTTATGTAGGGCATACGTAAATCTGTGTACCTAGGTATTTACGTATTTAGGTTAGCTTAGCATTTTAAAAGCACCGAATCACCTTCTGTGGTTGATTGTTCAATAAACCCTTGAACTATATGACTAACACGTCTCTAACCCTGTCCATGGAGGACAGAAGAAAATGTATATATTCTGGTTAGCATTGTGAATGTGTGGCCACGTCTGTGGTAGAAAAAAACAATCATGCCGCCACAGTATTGGACATATAGATGCGTACGGAGAGGACTGAGGCTCTGTCGTCCCTAATTGTTGAGGCGGTACGTAAAGACGATGGGGGAAAGACGAACGACTGTGGAGCGGGTTCGTCAGGCAGGAAACAGACCACAGCTGCACGTTCGGGCCACCCTGCACGGGGTACCAACAAGGAACCGCGGGCGTGTTACTCCTGTGGGAAGTGCGGACACCTACAGAGGGATTGTCCATTTGTTAGAACTAAAGAATGAAAGGAGGGCCCCAAGGGGTGGTAGGCCTACTTTTGAAGTAAAAGTGGCAGGTGTGAGATTGACACTTTTTGTTGATACAGGAAGCCAGGCAACTCTAATTAAAAAGTCAGTCTTCAGCGAATTTAAATATGCACGTCTTAAGCATAGTGCAAAGACATTAACAGCAGTCAATGGGGAAAAGATTGATATCGTGGGTCAAGGCACCATTAACTTTGAAATTGTTGTTGAATTGCAACCTCACACATGTACGATCATAGAGAACCTTGATTTTCCTGGTCACATCGTAATGGGGACTGATTTTCTGTCGCGGTTTGATTATTCCTTGTCTGCTCAAAAAGGGGCTAAGAACTGCAGGTTGCAGTTGGGATAGACTTCCTACCCCAGTAGAGATGATCGACCATCCCCTAGTTGTAGCTTCAAATAAGAGGAAGCAAAAATATAATGCACACTATCTAAAATTGATATGCAATGTTGCCCACCACATTCGGTTAAATTTATTAAAGTAGCCATGGGACGTCACATCTAACCAGGTACCACCCTTCAGGTAGCTGGGAGATGTGATAGGTATTAATTCCTCATCATTTATTTATAGTGCTTGATAAAGGAGCACTCATTCCAGTTGTCAATCTTTCACATAAGACTTTTCGCTTCAGGGCAGGTGATAGGGTATCTCAGGGAACCATGGTGGATGACACGGGAATCTTTCACCATGAGTCAACTGAGACGCCGCCCATCACAGCACAATGTAGTGCGTTAAACATGACTGACAATACGGCACCATCGAAATTAAAATATGAGATAAATAGTTCACGTAACGTAGAAGATGTAGAGAAGTTAATTTCGGCACTCGATTTGCAACATGTCCCACTGACAGATAGGAAGTTGTTGAGAGGAGTTTTGCGAAAATTCCCTAAATTGTTTGCGACAGAGGATGACCAAATTGGTCTCCTTGATAAGATTGAGCACACCATTCCAACTGGTGATCATTTGCCTGTGTACACAAGACAGTGGAGGTTGCCGGAACAGGCAAAGAATATCATCAGGGAGGAGTGCCAGAAAATGTTGAGGCAGGGCGTAATAGAGCCTAGTACGTCACCGTGGCTCTCTCCTGTTGTGTTAGTTCGTAAATCTGATGGTAGTTACCGCTTCTGTGTTGACTACCGGAAGGTACACGAAATAACTAAGGGTGATGTGTATCCGTTGCCCCGAATACAGGAGATAATAGATCAATTTGGTGCTGCAAAGTATTTCTCAACTCTTGACGCAAAATCCGCGTATTGGGCGATTCCGGTGGCGGAACAAGATAGGGACAAAACAGCATTCTCGGATGTTAGGCACACTTATCAATTTCATAGGATGCCGTTCGGTTTAAAGACAGCACCTTCGTCGTTTCAGAGGGCCATCAATTTCATCTTAAACCCAGTCTTAGGAAGGCATTCATTAGCGTCCCTGGATGATGTTGTGATATATCCCAGGACGTTTGAGGAACACCTACAAGACTTAACTGAGAATTTGACTTTGTTAGATCGGGCGGGTTTCAAGCTTAACATTTAGAAATGCACCCTGGCGGCCCAGAAATTCAAATTTCTGGTGTTCCAGGTGTGCACAGATAGTATTCGACCTGACCCAGCCTCTTGCGCGCCATTGCTGACATGCCTACTCCAAGGACAGCAAAGGACGTACGTAGATTTTTTGGGGCGGCCGGATATTTTCGTTGTCACATTAAAGGTTTCGCTGGCATTTCAGCACCCCTGACTGATCTGACAAAGAAAAATGCGAAGTTTGTTTGGAAATCTGAACATGACGAAGCCTATCAGAAACTGAAGAGCCAACTAATTACGACACCGGTACTGGCCATTCCTGATTTCGATAAAGAGTGGAAGGTGCACATTGACGCCAGCGGTATAGCTATTGGCGGGTGCTTAATTCAGCGAGATGCGGATAATTTACCCTATCCGGTAGCCTATTTCAGTAGAAATGTCAAGGGACCTGAAGTTCGTTATTCGGCCTCGGATCGGGAGGCACTGGCAGTAGTAGAGTCAGTTAGGTATTTCGAGCAATACCTATTTCAGCGTCATTTCGTAATTTACACAGACCATCGAGCGTTAAGACATATATTTAAAAAGCCAACTAAATGCCTACGAATGTCACGCTGGTCTCATAAACTTTCGGCCCACTCATTCCAGATTTTGTAAAAGCCTGGTCCAGCACATGTTGTGCCAGATACCTTGAGTGGAAATATCGCACAGTTAAAATTAACCTAAATAATGAAACCATTCCATTAGATAAAACGAGAGAATACCAGATCAGCGAGCCTAGGTGGAAAGAGATTATTGAGTATTTGGAAGGAGGAAAATATCCTAAAAAGAACCGAAAATTACCTATTCATGATTTTGAAATGAAACAGGGCGTCCTGTATTACGTAAATAGCCATAACGATAGGGCAGTATTCCAGCTAGTTATTCTGGACGCGTTGCGGTCATCGGCGTTAAAGCTTGCATCGAAAGTTGCAACTAAAGCATCTCATGCATCTAAAGTTGCAGGGCATCCGGGTGTCTTTAAAACTCACTTAAATGCAAAGTCTCTATTTTATTTCCCAGGGTTACTTTCTGAGGTAATCCAATATGTGAAGTCACGTCCTCATTGCCAGAGGAGGAAAGGTACCCTTAAGGTACAAGCCCCACTTCAGGAATTTCCTGAAATTCGTGAGCCTTTAGATCGTGTGGGGGCCGATTTGATTGATTTACACCACAGTCATTCGGGTAACAGATACGTGTTGGTACTTGTTGACCATCTGTCTAGGTACACTACACTAGTTGCATTACATCAGAAGGATTCTCATACGGTTGTAGATGCGTTCTTGCGTAGGTTCGTTACTGTATTCGGACCTCCTAAAGTTTTAGTCTCTGACCGAGGTCAAGAATTCAATGGAAATATATTTAGGGAAGTTTCTAGAATTTTAGAGACAACTTCGGCTTTTACAACAGCCTACCACCCAAAAGCAAACGGCATGACGGAACGTACTAATCGTTCCGTCAAGGATATGCTTGCAATACTTGCTGCACATGATGCTTTCTCTTGGGATGAACACCTTCCCTATGTTCAATTAGCCTTGAATACTGCCATCCACCAATCAATTAACACCCAACCCCTTCATCTGTTTACTGTTCATTCATGCAATTTCCCCTCAGGTCTGCTTAACAGACATAATATTGCGTATGGCGAGGACTATCCTTCAGAGGTCCTTGGAAAAATGAGAAACGCTTGGAATATTGCGGCTGAAGCGTCCAAGAAAGCTCTGAATCATATGCTCATTTTACGACAAGAAAGTGCACCCTCTTGAGTTGAAAGAAGGTAGCCTCGTGTTGAGAGTAAATGAGGCTGTGCCTGCCAATGAGAGTAGGAAACTAGCTCCTAGGT
>WNGS01157818.1:18218-28536 GCA_020271785.1 Procambarus virginalis
CCAGTAACATGGACCAGTACACCAGTAACATGGACCAGTACACCAGTAACATGGACCAGTACACAGTAACATGGACCAGGGGCACCAGTAACATGGACCAGTACACCAGTAACATGGACCAGTACACCAGTAACATGGACCAGGACACCAGTAACATGGACCAGTACACCAGTAACATGGACCAGTACACCAGTAACATGGACCAGTACACCAGTAACATGGACCAGTACACCAGTAACATGGACCAGTACACCAGTAACATGGACCAGTACACCAGTAACATGGACCAGTACACCAGTAACATGGACCAGTACACCAGTAACATGGACCAGTACACCAGTAACATGGACCAGTACACCAGTAACATGGACCAGTACACCAGTAACATGGACCAGTACACCAGTAACATGGACCAGTACACCAGTAACATGGACCAGTACACCAGTAACATGGACCAGGGGCACCAGTAACATGGACCAGTACACAGTAACATGGACCAGTACACCAGTAACATGGACCAGTACACCAGTAACATGGACCAGTACACCAGTAACATGGACCAGTACACCAGTAACATGGACCAGTACACCAGTAACATGGACCAGTACACCAGTAACATGGACCAGTACACCAGTAACATGGACCAGGGGCACCAGTAACATGGACCAGTACAGTAACATGGACCAGTACACCAGTAACATGGACCAGTACACCAGTAACATGGACCAGGGGCACCAGTAACATGGACCAGTACACCAGTAACATGGACCAGTACACCAGTAACATGGACCAGTACACCAGTAACATGGACCAGTACACCAGTAACATGGACCAGTACACCAGTAACATGGACCCAGTACACCAGTAACATGGACCAGTACACCAGTAACATGGACCAGTACACCAGTAACATGGACCAGTACACCAGTAACATGGACCAGTACACCAGTAACATGGACAGTACACCAGTAACATGGACCAGTACACCAGTAACATGGACCAGTACACCAGTAACATGGACCAGTACACCAGTAACATGGACCAGTACACCAGTAACATGGACCAGTACACCAGTAACATGGACCAGTACACCAGTAACATGGACCAGTACACCAGTAACATGGACCAGTACACCAGTAACATGGACCAGTACACCAGTAACATGGACCAGTACACCAGTAACATGGACCAGGGGCACCAGTAACATGGACCAGTACACCAGTAACATGGACCAGTACACCAGTAACATGGACCAGTACACCAGTAACATGGACCAGTACACCAGTAACATGGACCAGTACACCAGTAACATGGACCAGTACACCAGTAACATGGACCAGTACACCAGTAACATGGACCAGAGTACACCAGTAACATGGACCAGTACACCAGTAACATGGACCAGTACACCAGTAACATGGACCAGTACACCAGTAACATGGACCAGTACACCAGTAACATGGACCAGGGCACCAGTAACATGGACCAGTACACCAGTAACATGGACCAGTACACCAGTAACATGGACCAGTACACCAGTAACATGGACCAGTACACCAGTAACATGGACCAGTACACCAGTAACATGGACCAGGGCACCAGTAACATGGACCAGTACACCAGTAACATGGACCAGCACCAGTAACATGGACCAGTACACCAGTAACATGGACCAGTACACCAGTAACATGGACCAGGGGCACCAGTAACATGGACCAGTCACCAGTAACATGGACCAGTACACCAGTAACATGGACCAGTACACCAAACATGGACCAGTACACCAGTAACATGGACCAGTACACCAGTAACATGGACCAGTACACCAGTAACATGGACCAGTACACCAGTAACATGGACCAGTACACCAGTAACATGGACCAGTACCAGTAACATGGACCGGTACACCAGTAACATGGACCAGTACACCAGTAACATGGACCAGTACACCAGTAACATGGACCAGGGGCACCAGTAACATGGACCAGTACACCAGTAACATGGACCAGTACACCAGTAACATGGACCAGTACCAGTAACATGGACCAGTACACCAGTAACATGGACCAGTACACCAGTAACATGGACCAGTAACCAGTAACATGGACCAGTACACCAGTAACATGGACCAGTACACCAGTAACATGGACCAGTACACCAGTAACATGGACCAGTACACCAGTAACATGGACCAGGTACACCAGTAACATGGACCAGTACACCAGTAACATGGACCAGTACACCAGTAACATGGACCAGTACACCAGTAACATGGACCAGTACACCAGTAACATGGACCAGTACACCAGTAACATGGACCAGTACACCAGTAACATGGACCAGGCACCAGTAACATGGACCAGTACACCAGTAACATGGACCAGTACACCAGTAACATGGACCAGGGGCACCAGTAACATGGACCAGGGGCACCAGTAACATGGACCAGTACCAGTAACATGGACCAGTACACCAGTAACATGGACCAGTACACCAGTAACATGGACCAGTACACCAGTAACATGGACCAGTACACCAGTAACATGGACCAGTACACCAGTAACATGGACCAGTACACCAGTAACATGGACCAGTACACCAGTAACATGGACCAGTACACCAGTAACATGGACCAGTACACAGTAACATGGACCAGTACACCAGTAACATGGACCAGTACACCAGTAACATGGACCAGTACACCAGTAACATGGACCAGTACACCAGTAACATGGACCAGTACACCAGTAACATGGACCAGGGGCACCAGTAACATGGACCAGTACACCAGTAACATGGACCAGTACACCAGTAACATGGACCAGGTGCACCAGTAACATGGACCAGTACACCAGTAACATGGACCAGTACCAGTAACATGGACCAGGGGCACCAGTAACATGGACCAGTACACCAGTAACATGGACCAGTACACCAGTAACATGGACCAGTACACCAGTAACATGGACCAGGGGCACCAGTAACATGGACCAGTACACCAGTAACATGGACCAGTACACCAGTAACATGGACCAGTACACCAGTAACATGGACCAGTACACCAGTAACATGGACCAGGGCACCAGTAACATGGACCAGTACACCAGTAACATGGACCAGTAACCAGTAACATGGACCAGTACACCAGTAACATGGACCAGTACACCAGTAACATGGACCAGTACACCAGTAACATGGACCAGTACACCAGTAACATGGACCAGTACACCAGTAACATGGACCAGTACACAGTAACAAATGGACCAGTACACCAGTAACATGGACCAGTACACCAGTAACATGGACCAGTGCACCAGTAACATGAACCAGTACACCAGTAACATGGACCAGTACACCAGTAACATGGACCAGGGGCACCAGTAACATGGACCAGTACACCAGTAACATGGACCAGTACACCAGTAACATGGACCAGGGGCACCAGTAACATGGACCAGTACACCAGTAACATGGACCAGTACACCAGTAACATGGACCAGTACACCAGTAACATGGACCAGTACACCAGTAACATGGACCAGTACACCAGTAACATGGACCAGTACACAAGTAACATGGACCGGGGCACCAGTAACATGGACCAGGGGCACCAGTAACATGGACCAGTACACCAGTAACATGGACCAGGGGCACCAGTAACATGGACCAGTACACCAGTAACATGGACCAGTACACCAGTAACATGGACCAGTACACCAGTAACATGGACCAGTACCCAGTAACATGGACCAGTACACCAGTAACATGGACCAGGGCACCAGTAACATGGACCAGTACACCAGTAACATGGACCAGTACACCAGTAACATGGACCAGTACACCAGTAACATGGAACAGGGCCACCAGTAACATGGACCAGTACACCAGTAACATGGACCAGTACACCAGTAACATGGACCAGTACACCAGTAACATGGACCAGTACACCAGTAACATGGACCAGGGGCACCAGTAACATGGACCAGTACCAGTAACATGGACCAGTACACCAGTAACATGAACCAGTACACCAGTAACATGGACCAGTGCACCAGTAACATGAACCAGTACACCAATAACATGGACCAGTACACCAGTAACATGGACCAGGGGCACCAGTAACATGGACCAGTACACCAGTAACATGGACCAGTGCACCAGTAACATGGACCAGGGGCACCAGTAACATGGACCAGGGGCACCAGTAACATGGACCAGGGGCACCAGTAACATGGACCAGGGGCACCAGTAACATGGACCAGTACACCAGTAACATGGACCAGTACACCAGTAACATGGACCAGGGGCACCAGTAACATGGACCAGGGGCACCAGTAACATGGACCAGTACACCAGTAACATGGACCAGTACACCAGTAACATGGACCAGTACACCAGTAACGTGGACCAGTACACCAGTAACATGGACCAGTACACCAGTAACGTGGACCAGTACACCAGTAACATGGACCAGGGACACCAGTAACATGGACCAGTACACCAGTAACATGGACCAGTACACCAGTAACATGGACCAGGGACACCAGTAACATGGACCAGTACACCAGTAACATGGACCAGTACACCAGTAACATGGACCAGTACACCAGTAACATGGACCAGTACACCAGTAACATGGACCAGGGGTACCAGTAACATGGACCAGTACACCAGTAACATGGACCAGTACACCAGTAACATGGACCAGTACACCAGTAACATGAACCAGTACACCAGTAACATGAACCAGTACACCAATAACATGGACCAGTACACCAGTAACATGGACCAGGGGCACCAGTAACATGGACCAGTACACCAGTAACATGGACCAGTGCACCAGTAACATGGACCAGGGGCACCAGTAACATGGACCAGGGGCACCAGTAACATGGACCAGGGGCACCAGTAACATGGACCAGGGGCACCAGTAACATGGACCAGTACACCAGTAACATGGACCAGTACACCAGTAACATGGACCAGGGCACCAGTAACATGGACCAGGGGCACCAGTAACATGGACCAGTACACCAGTAACATGGACCAGTACACCAGTAACATGGACCAGTACACCAGTAACGTGGACCAGTACACCAGTAACATGGACCAGTACACCAGTAACGTGGACCAGTACACCAGTAACATGGACCAGGGACACCAGTAACATGGACCAGTACACCAGTAACATGGACCAGTACACCAGTAACATGGACCAGGGACACCAGTAACATGGACCAGTACACCAGTAACATGGACCAGTACACCAGTAACATGGACCAGTACACCAGTAACATGGACCAGTACACCAGTAACATGGACCAGGGGTACCAGTAACATGGACCAGTACACCAGTAACATGGACCAGTACACCAGTAACATGGACCAGTACACCAGTAACATGAACCAGTACACCAGTAACATGAACCAGTACACCAGTAACATGGACCAGTACACCAGTAACATGACCAGTACACCAGTAACATGGACCAGTACACCAGTAACATGGACCAGTACACCAGTAACATGAACCAGTACACCAGTAACATGGACCAGTACACCAGTAACATGGACCAGTACACCAGTAACATGGACCAGTACACCAGTAACATGGACCAGGGCACCAGTAACATGGACCAGTACACCAGTAACATGGACCAGTACACCAGTAACATGGACCAGGGGCACCAGTAACATGGACCAGGGCACCAGTAACATGGACCAGTACACCAGTAACATGGACCAGTACACCAGTAACATGGACCAGTACACCAGTAACATGGACCAGGGGCACCAGTAACATGGACCAGTACACCAGTAACATGGACCAGTACACCAGTAACATGGACCAGGGGCACCAGTAACATGGACCAGGGGCACCAGTAACATGGACCAGTACACCAGTAACATGGACCAGGGCACCAGTAACATGGACCAGTACACCAGTAACATGGACCAGTACACCAGTAACATGGACCAGTACACCAGTAACATGGACCAGTACACCAGTAACATGGACCAGTACACCAGTAACATGGACCAGTACACCAGTAACATGGACCAGTACACCAGTAACATGGACCAGTACACCAGTAACATGGACCAGTACACCAGTAACATGGACCAGTACACCAGTAACATGGACCAGTACACCAGTAACATGGACCAGTACACCAGTAACATGGACCAGTACACCAGTAACATGGACCAGTACACCAGTAACATGGACCAGGGGCACCAGTAACATGGACCAGTACACCAGTAACATGGACCAGTACACCAGTAACATGGACCAGTACACCAGTAACATGGACCAGTACACCAGTAACATGGACCAGTACACCAGTAACATGGACCAGTACACCAGTAACATGGACCAGTACACCAGTAACATGGACCAGTACACCAGTAACATGGACCAGTACACCAGTAACATGGACCAGTACACCAGTAACATGGACCAGTACACCAGTAACATGGACCAGTACACCAGTAACATGGACCAGGGCACCAGTAACATGGACCAGTACACCAGTAACATGGACCAGTACACCAGTAACATGGACCAGGGGCACCAGTAAACCAGTAACATGGACCAGTACACCAGTAACATGGACCAGGGCACCAGTAACATGGACCAGGGCACCAGTAACATGGACCAGTACACCAGTAACATGGACCAGTACACCAGTAACATGGACCAGTACACCAGTAACATGGACCAGTACACCAGTAACATGGACCAGTACACCAGTAACATGGACCAGGGGCACCAGTAACATGGACCAGTACACCAGTAACATGGACCAGTACACCAGTAACATGGACCAGTACACCAGTAACATGGACCAGTACACCAGTAACATGGACCAGTACACCAGTAACATGGACCAGTACACCAGTAACATGGACCAGTACACCAGTAACATGGACCAGGGCACCAGTAACATGGACCAGTACACCAGTAACATGGACCAGTACACCAGTAACATGGACCAGTACACCAGTAACATGGACCAGTACACCAGTAACATGGACCAGTACACCAGTAACATGGACCAGTACACCAGTAACATGGACCAGTACACCAGTAACATGGACCAGTACACCAGTAACATGGACCAGGGCACCAGTAACATGGACCAGTACACCAGTAACATGGACCAGTACACCAGTAACATGGACCAGTACACCAGTAACATGGACCAGGGCACCAGTAACATGGACCAGTACACCAGTAACATGGACCAGTACACCAGTAACATGGACCAGTACACCAGTAACATGGACCAGTACACCAGTAACATGGACCAGTACACCAGTAACATGGACCAGTACACCAGTAACATGGACCAGTACACCAGTAACATGGACCAGGGGCACCAGTAACATGGACCAGGGGCACCAGTAACATGGACCAGTACACCAGTAACATGGACCAGTACACCAGTAACATGGACCAGTACACCAGTAACATGGACCAGTACACCAGTAACATGGACCAGTACACCAGTAACATGGACCAGTACACCAGTAACATGGACCAGGTACACCAGTAACATGGACCAGTACACCAGTAACATGGACCAGTACACCAGTAACATGGACCAGTACACCAGTAACATGGACCAGTACACCAGTAACATGGACCAGTACACCAGTAACATGGACCAGTACACCAGTAACATGGACCAGTACACCAGTAACATGGACCAGTACACCAGTAACATGGACCAGGGGCACCAGTAACATGGACCAGTACACCAGTAACATGGACCAGTACACCAGTAACATGGACCAGTACACCAGTAACATGGACCAGTACACCAGTAACATGGACCAGTACCAGTAACATGGACCAGGGGCACCAGTAACATGGACCAGTACACCAGTAACATGGACCAGTACACCAGTAACATGGACCAGTACACCAGTAACATGGACCAGGGCACCAGTAACATGGACCAGTACACCAGTAACATGGACCAGTACACCAGTAACATGGACCAGTACACCAGTAACATGGACCAGTACACCAGTAACATGGACCAGGGCACCAGTAACATGGACCAGTACACCAGTAACATGGACCAGTACACCAGTAACATGGACCAGTACACCAGTAACATGGACCAGTACACCAGTAACATGGACCAGTACACCAGTAACATGGACCAGTACACCAGTAACATGGACCAGTACACCAGTAACATGGACCAGTACACCAGTAACATGGACCAGTACACCAGTAACATGGACCAGTACACCAGTAACATGGACCAGTGCACCAGTAACATGGACCAGTACACCAGTAACATGGACCAGTACACCAGTAACATGGACCAGGGCACCAGTAACATGGACCAGTACACCAGTAACATGGACCAGTACACCAGTAACATGGACCAGGGCACCAGTAACATGGACCAGTACACCAGTAACATGGACCAGTACACCAGTAACATGGACCAGTACACCAGTAACATGGACCAGTACACCAGTAACATGGACCAGTACACCAGTAACATGGACCAGTACACCAGTAACATGGACCAGGGGCACCAGTAACATGGACCAGGGGCACCAGTAACATGGACCAGTACACCAGTAACATGGACCAGGGCACCAGTAACATGGACCAGTACACCAGTAACATGGACCAGTACACCAGTAACATGGACCAGTACACCAGTAACATGGACCAGTACACCAGTAACATGGACCAGTACACCAGTAACATGGACCAGGGGCACCAGTAACATGGACCAGTACACCAGTAACATGGACCAGTACACCAGTAACATGGACCAGTACACCAGTAACATGGACCAGGGCCACCAGTAACATGGACCAGTACACCAGTAACATGGACCAGTACACCAGTAACATGGACCAGTACACCAGTAACATGGACCAGTACACCAGTAACATGGACCAGGGGCACCAGTAACATGGACCAGTACACCAGTAACATGGACCAGTACACCAGTAACATGAACCAGTACACCAGTAACATGGACCAGTGCACCAGTAACATGGACCAGTACACCAGTAACATGGACCAGTACACCAGTAACATGGACCAGGGGCACCAGTAACATGGACCAGTACACCAGTAACATGGACCAGTGCACCAGTAACATGGACCAGGGGCACCAGTAACATGGACCAGGGGCACCAGTAACATGGACCAGGGGCACCAGTAACATGGACCAGGGGCACCAGTAACATGGACCAGTACACCAGTAACATGGACCAGTACACCAGTAACATGGACCAGGGCACCAGTAACATGGACCAGGGGCACCAGTAACATGGACCAGTACACCAGTAACATGGACCAGTACACCAGTAACATGGACCAGTACACCAGTAACGTGGACCAGTACACCAGTAACATGGACCAGTACACCAGTAACGTGGACCAGTACACCAGTAACATGGACCAGGGACACCAGTAACATGGACCAGTACACCAGTAACATGGACCAGTACACCAGTAACATGGACCAGGGACACCAGTAACATGGACCAGTACACCAGTAACATGGACCAGTACACCAGTAACATGGACCAGTACACCAGTAACATGGACCAGTACACCAGTAACATGGACCAGGGGTACCAGTAACATGGACCAGTACACCAGTAACATGGACCAGTACACCAGTAACATGGACCAGTACACCAGTAACATGAACCAGTACACCAGTAACATGAACCAGTACACCAATAACATGGACCAGTACACCAGTAACATGGACCAGGGCACCAGTAACATGGACCAGTACACCAGTAACATGGACCAGTGCACCAGTAACATGGACCAGGGCACCAGTAACATGGACCAGGGGCACCAGTAACATGGACCAGGGGCACCAGTAACATGGACCAGGGGCACCAGTAACATGGACCAGTACACCAGTAACATGGACCAGTACACCAGTAACATGGACCAGGGGCACCAGTAACATGGACCAGTACACCAGTAACATGGACCAGTACACCAGTACATGGACCAGTACACCAGTAACGTGGACCAGTACACCAGTAACATGGACCAGTACACCAGTAACGTGGACCAGTACACCAGTAACATGGACCAGGGACACCAGTAACATGGACCAGTACACCAGTAACATGGACCAGTACACCAGTAACATGGACCAGGGACACCAGTAACATGGACCAGTACACCAGTAACATGGACCAGTACACCAGTAACATGGACCAGTACACAGTAACATGGACCAGTACACCGTAACATGGACCAGGGGTACCAGTAACATGGACCAGTACACCAGTAACATGGACCAGT
>WNGS01157819.1:17451-41831 GCA_020271785.1 Procambarus virginalis
TTGTGAAATTGAGTTTTCTTATATTCTTTGACTGCTCTATTTAGTTAGTTTAAATCTATGACCTCTTGTTCTTGAAGATCCAGGTCTCAAGAATACTTCCTTTTCAATTTTGTTGATTTCCATTACTATTTCGTAAGTACAGTAGTGATCATATCTCCTCTTTTCTTCTATCTTCTAGCCTTGGTACAGTACATTTAATGTCACTAACCCCCCTCTTTGTAGCTCTTGTCCTTCAGTTCTGGGAGCCATTTAATTGCATGTCATTCCACCTTTTCCAGTTTGATGATGTACCTGTTAAGAATTGGGCACTATACAACTACTACATATTCCAACTTTGGTCTCACAAATGTTGTGAACAATTTCTTTAGTATTTCATAATCCATGTAT
Organism: Procambarus virginalis; assembly: GCA_020271785.1. Taxonomy (NCBI): domain Eukaryota; kingdom Metazoa; phylum Arthropoda; class Malacostraca; order Decapoda; family Cambaridae; genus Procambarus; species Procambarus virginalis. The sequence goes on from WNGS01157819.1 coordinate 17,839, forward strand.
TTAAAAGCAATTCTAAAATTGGAAAACATAGCATAGGTTCCTTGCACAATGTTCTTTATGTGGTTCTCAGGTGACAGTTTTCTATCTATAACCACCCTAAGATCTCTCTATCAGAATTTTTTAAAGCTATTTCAAATAATGTGTATGTTGTATGTGGTCTATTTTCTCCTATTCCATATTCCATAACAAGGCATTTATTCACATTAAATTTCATTTGCCAAGTGGTGCTCCATACACTTATTTTGTCGAGCTCTTCTTAAAGGGCATGACAATCGTCTAAGTTTTTTATATTCCCTATTATCTTAGCAGCATCAGCAAACATGTTTATATAATTCTGAATTCCTTCTGATAGCTTGTTTATGCAGACAATAAACATTATTGGTGCAAGAACTGAACCCTGTTGTACTCCATTCATGACATTTCTCCAGTCCGATACATTGCCGCTGATTATTGCCCTCCTTTTTCTTTCAGAAAATTTTTCATCCACGTTAGAAGCCTCCCTGTCACTCCTCCAGTACGTTACAGTTTTCAGAACAACCTCTATGTGGGGACTTTGTTCAAAGCAAAGCAAAGACTTTGTTTTTAGGTCCAGATAAATGAAGTCAACCCAACCATCTCTTTCCTGTAAAATCTCTGTGGCTCTATCATAGAAACTAAGTAAATTCATTACACATGCCCTTCCAGATCGAAAGCCATACTGTCTGCCTGTTATTATATTAGTTCGCTCCAGGTGATCTAACCATTTGGTTTTGATTATTTTCTGATATTTTGACTACTACACTTTGTGGTAGTCAAAATACCGGAATATTGCGCATTTGACGAGAAGCGTTGTAGATAGAACTCCTGAACCACAGCCAGAGTGCACGGGAGCAATGTGTAAAACCCTGATTGTGCTTCAGAGTAAGCCTTGGGACCCTTAGGGTATTCAGTTGAATCCCTGGTGACATTGTTTTTACCATCTCGTGGTGTAGAGCTGGACAAGCAAATTCTTGTCCAGCTCTTCAAGGCTTCTGAAAAAAACAAAATTCACCAAAGCAAGGTTTGATTGTACCAGTACCTAACAAAACAATATATTTGAACTACAGTAGTATATTAATATTTTCTTACCAAATTCAATAAATGCATAGGGTCTTCTGACAGACTTAACAACAGAGGCAGTGTAGAGGATATTAAACTCCTTCATCAGCTCATCAAGGAAGCTGAAGGCAAGAATGTGTGGATAATTGGGTTCACACACAACCATATAAGCGGTGCAATCATCCACTACACACCTGAAAAAAAACAGACATGCAGACGATGAGTCACAATAACTTGGCTGAAGATGATGACGACCAAACCAGACATCAGAAAATGAAGAAACAATGACGTTCCGGTCCGTTGACTTGACAATGGTCCTGGACGGATTGAAACTTCGTCATCTCTCCATTTTCTGATGTGTGGTTTGGTCATCAAAAAACCAGTGTTGCATGTAACGAAATGCCATTTTCTGTATGAGCTCCAGAGGCTCCCTGGAGCTATCGGGCTAATATGCAATTCATTAGACCAGGGCATTAGTCATAGGATATCAGCCTACCACAAGCCAAAACCTAGCCCCCCCCTCAGAGAGGCACAGGGAGCAATGGCCCTGGAAAACCCCCCTGTGGTTGGGGTTTTCATTATCTCCCATCGACTGGGGTTAGGCACCCATAAAGGTAGGCATAACAGAACAGACCCCATATGGTAAGAAAATTGCAACCGAAAACCGAACAGAGAGGCAGAACTCCCTCCAATGAGCAGGCCAGAGGTGAAACAAAGCACAAGAAAGCTTACAGAATGAGGCAGAAGTGACATCCACCCCGAACACAAGCTGGAGCGGCTCCAACAACGATGCATGATACGAGGCAACAATATTAGTCCTGAAAATGATGGTCCTGAAAAAGCCAAGATAGAAAGGACATGACAACCCTATCAGAAATAGAAGACAACCTAATATGAGAGAGAAAATGGAGGAACGAAAGGCAGGAAACTTCATACTGCCGCCGAGACGAAGCTCTCAGGTGGGACACCATCAATGAAGCCACCTGATCATCATATGAATGGTTAAAACCCTCATCAAAATGACCACACGCGAAGAGCGGAGGAGAAGACCGAACCAGCCATGTACCAGACTGGTCCGATCTGCTGGAAGAGGTGGAGCTGTGGAAAATGCCCTGGGTTCGGACCCCGAGCAAGCAGCGCCTGAAACCAAGGCTGAGCCGGCCACCAAGGGCCAAGAGAACTACTCTCCCCGTTGTAAGACTTCAACTGAGCCAGAACCCAAAGCAATAGCAGGACTGGGGGGAATAGGTACAGGTAACCCCCACCTTGACCAGTCGTGCCGAAAGGCGACCACCGCGAACGCTCCGCAGTCGGGAAAGGGCACCACATATATTTGGAGACACTGTGACCAAGCTGACGCGAAGAGGTCCACCTCCAGAAGCTCGTACATCCGGCAGAGCTAACTGAGAGGATCAGTGTCGTCCGTCCATTCCAGGGACAGGGGAATGAACTGAGACAGGCCATCCGCCAGGACATTGGACACTCCCCGGATATGAACCGCACGGAGACCCAAACCCCGAGAATCCAGCAGACGAGCCACTGGAAGTGACTAACATCAAAGAGGTAAGTACCGAAGAGAACCTCCGCAGTTCAGGCAATGAACCACCAGAGAACAGTCCAAATGGAGCCAAACGGTCGAGCCACGAGCAACCCGAAAGCCTCCAAAGTGACAGCCAGACCGCCGTGAACCTTCCAGACCTTCCACACCATGCTGTAAACCCACTTGAGTGGGTTTACAGCATGGGACGAACCCCATAGCCCCTGGCCGGCCTGTTGAGCACTGTCACAAACCCCCAGCCAACATACGACGTGTCCGTTAACATATCGAGAGCGGGCTCGAGTAGGTGCCAAGGCACTGAACCCCGAAATACCCGAAGACGAAGCCAGTGACGCAGCAACTGACACAAGGCCCCCGGAGGCCAAACCCAGCGGTTGCGAGAGAGGCGGAAGGGGCATCCCTGAAGGAACCAGAACAGATGCCAAAGCCAAACCAAACCCAGCAGGTAAACCAGCACGGTGAAGTTCAGACCCTTGCACAACTGCTCGAACAACCACTGAGTGACCAGAGAACCCCCCAGAAACAGCTGAAGGCGGGACCGTAGCTGCAGCAATGCCTCCGGAGGGAGAAACATTGAAGTGGTCCAAGAATCCCAAACAAGATCCAGCCAGGTTTAAACCTGGGACGGGACCAGATGGACTCCCTGCAGTTCACCAGGAACCCGAACCCGGCGAGCTGGGAAAGATCCACACCCCTGGCGAGCAGACAAGCAGACTGGCTGGGAGCCCACACTAGCCAGTCATCAAGATAGGCCAGAACCCTAACCCCTAGCAGACGTAGATGGGTCACCACGACCCGGGTAAGACGCGTGGAAATGTGAGGCGCCAGATTCAAGTCAAAAGGTAGGCAACGAAAGTGGTGAGCCTGATGCCCCACCACAAAACCTAACCAGTCCCTGATAAATGGGAATGTGCCAATATGTGTCTCTGAGGTCCAAGGACACCATCCATGCACCCAGCTCCAACAGAAGCCGGACCCAAGACAAAGTAGTCATCTGAAAGGAGGGGCAAAGAATCCAGGGGTTCAGACGGGACAAGTCCAGAATGAACCTCAGATCCACACAGTTCCATTTTGGCACTGGAAACAGGCGGGAAACCCACCTGAGGGATGGGGTCGTTTCGACCACGCCCAAGCGTACCCACTCCGAGATGTCCTGACGGAGCGCAGGGGAAGAAGCCTGCCCCACCAGCCCCGAACTTCCTGAAGGAGGAGGAGCCGCCCAATGCCACCACAGGTAGGTGGATACTACTCAAAATGCCCATAAATCGTGGGACCAAGCGTAGGCAAACAGCGCAAGCCTCCCCCCCCCCCATTGCCTCATCAACGGGGTGAACTGCGAAAGGGCCGACGCCCCTTACGAGAAGCCAACTGATGAACAGAGCGATCATCACGCCGACTAGATGACACCGGCTCTGAAGGTAATGCCGGCTCAGAAACTGGCACCAATGACCCACCCGAACCGGAGGAACCCTGAGCCCTGGTACAACCCTTCCGAGAGGGCCAAGAACGGACACCCCAGAGAACTAACAAGTCCGACAGAGGACGACAACTAGACAAAGCCACCTGCAGAAACTGAGTGATCGCAGACTCCTCAAAAAGCAACGGACAAAATGGCAATGAAAACTTAAGAGCCAGGGCCCAAGCGGGTTCCAAAGAGCGAGAGCGAGAGAGCCTGCCTGCTCATGAGGCGTGAAGCAAAGAACAGAGACACCGCCTGCTTGAGAATCAGCACAAACAGCAGTAAAAGCACGCCCTATGCCTTAGCCGCCAAGGCCAGCATACCAGATGAAGGCCCAGCACTCAACGCATCCACATCCTCCTCATGCCAGTCTGAGAACAATTCGAGAAGGGGAAAAAAAGAGCAAGACCAAAGCCAAATGCCCCAAAGTGCACATGTCCTCAGCTACCAAAGACGCCTTAAGGTGGGAACTTGCACGTGCAGCTGGAAAAGGCCAACTTCCTGAGGAAGCACAGGGGTGAACAAGCATGCATTAAGGTGCTCAAGTCAACCCCTAGGTAAACCTGCAGAACGGTAGAAGTTTCCCACCATTCAAGCGTGCGGGTTCGACAGAACCGATGCCACACCCCCAATGAAAAGAATGGACAGTCTGCCAGCCAGGAAGACTCCGGAACCTTCAAAAGCACCCAATACGGGGAAGAAGAACCAAACTTAACCAAGGCTAGATCAATGATAGAGGCAGAATCTGGGTCTCGCAGGAGGTACACAGCAAGAGCTTCCCGAACCTCCTAAGGTGAGATACGAGAGGCAGAAACCCTCCAGAAGGAAGTAACCGAGGAACCCAAGAGCAGCCGACCCTAAATCATACTCATACAGGGAAGAGGGGTGAAAAAAAATCTCTCCCCCTGCAACAATAAGCCTACGAAGAGGGCACCAACACTCATGTGGGTTCAAAGGGGCCCAAAGCCCCCAGGTCAACTCCTCCCCGAGAGCAGCAGAGTCATCCATACCCTCTACCCCTGAAGAAAAGGCAGAGTCCAGGGAAAAGGCAGAAAGAATGGGGCCCGCTGGTGGGACCCAGAAGCCTCGACAGGAGGAACCAGCTCGAATGCCTCCGTCCCCAACCCTTCAAGTGCTCGGGCAGTCCTCAAAGCTGCTCGAGTCTAATTACCAACTAAATTCTGCTCAGACTCCGAAACCCTCAGATGTTTGGGAGCCGGAAGCTTGGGAAATTGGGGGGGGGGGGGGCAAACAGGGCGAACAACAGGGGAAGGACCAGGAAGCGCAGATTGAACCAAAGTCGAAGCAACTAATGCCCCCAAGTCCAAGTCCCAATAACCAAAACGGGGTACCTGGGTGGGCAACCACCTAGCGCGTTGCAACAACCTAAACCTAGCATGCAATGCAGATGTCACCTGTACCCGAATATCACTGTTATCAGAGTGGGTAAATTGGAGAACATGCAGAGAACACAACTTGCAAGACTCCGGGTCAAAGGTGTCATTGACCCAACAGGCAGCATGACGGAGGCAAAAGCGGTGACTATCACCCTAAGACAAGGGCACACGGCAACCTTCAAACTCCCACAAGGCGAGCTGGAATTCTGAAGACGCATCCATAGGTCCACCGAGCCCCGACAGGGTTTTCCAGGGCCCTTAGGCTGACTGCTTATCTTGATGGTTATCTTGATATGATTTCGGGGCTTTTTAGTGTCCCCGCGGCCCGGTCCTCGACCAGGCCTCCACCCCCAGGAAGCAGCCCGTGACAGCTGATTAACACCCAGGTACCTATTTTACTGCTAGGTAACAGGGGCATAGGGTGAAAGAAACTCTGCCCAATGTTTCTCACCGGCGCCTGGGATCGAACCCAGGACCACAGGATCACAAGTCCAGTGTGCTGTCCGCTCGGCTGACCGGCTCCCCCTACGGAGAAGCCTGGGCAAGGTGTTGCTAACTGGTTAGACCCAAAGCTAACATAGGGAAAAATCAACACACTGAAACCCCTGCAACGTGTACAATCACAGGGGGCCTAGCAGAGGGCCACCAAATTATTTTAAGTGGACCAATAGCTAAACAAGGCAGACCCCCCACTAAGCAAAGCAAGCAAGAAGAAAGTAAAAAACCCTCAAAAGTACAATGTCTCTAGAGGAAACAGGAACTGACCACTGTGTACGTAGCTGGCTGCGCAACACCTCGACACCCCAACCAGCAACAAAATCACTCCCTACCCAAGACAAAACAAGGGCCACAAAACCCCAGCGGGCCCCAAGGGTGGGATAGATGCCGAGCAGCAAGAACGCCCTACAGAATTGGCATCCCAAACTCACCAGGGGAGATAACCCTGACATGCAAGGGTAGTACTCACAGGGTACTTAGGAAAGGCTGCCCAAAGCTCATGCAGCCCCGGTACATTTAAGGTACACCTGGCCACCACACACCATGGCGACATCACTATGGCAAAACACTGTGTAGGAAATCGAAGTCAGAGATAACGACTGCTCTGGATTGCATTAGTCAATGAACTGGAATTGCAGGGTTGCTGGACTCCTATGACTTTAGACTTTAGAATTTAGGACATTAGACCCTGGTCTAATGAACTGCATATTAGCCCGATAGCTCCAGGAACCCAAAGTGGCTCCCCTCAGAAAAGACATTTTAAAGAATGCAAAAAACCAGTGTTGAATGTAATGAAACGCCATTTTCTGGGTGAGTCCCGGAGGCTCTCCGGAGCTATCCCAGGCTGATATGCTAATGTCAGACTTTGGCATCAGTCATGTGTATGGAGTTCTTAGGCCTACCGGGGACCACGGCCAGAACCGGGCCCCCTCAGAGAGGCAAGGGGAGCAATGGCCTATAGAAGCCCCCGTGTGATTGGAAGCATTCTATGTCTGCCATCGACTGGGACAGGCACCCAGAAAGGTAAGCGCCCCAAAACAAACCCCTATTCTGGTTAAAATTGCTACCAAAAGTCGAACTAGTGGATAGAACTCCCCAACAGAAAACAAGCAAACTAGTATGACGTCACACGTCACCGCGCCGCTGTCTGCGCAGCTCCCCCCTCCCCGGGAGGGGGAAGGGTGAGCCCCAGACCTCACACGCCGGCTATCCACCCATCAGTTCTGAGGCTGGATGTCAAGACACACGAAAAACCGCCGACCGGAGGGAGGAAGGGATGCCGGGGAGCCTCCGGGACTCACCCAGAAAATGGCGTTTCATTACATTCAACGCTGGTTTTCTGGGGGGAGCCCCGTCGGCTCCCCAGAGCTAACTACCCACAGAGGAAGATCAAAAGAGACGGAACCGGGAGGCGGACACCACGCACCCCTCCCCTGGAAGCGAGACAACCGGCAGCAACGCCAACCCAAGGCGCCACAGCCCCGGACAGTCCCGGGAACAACACAACAACGAACAGCAAGGCCCTCAAACGAACACCAAAGATCCATGCCCGAAAGACTGCGAGAACACGTCATCCATACGGCAGCGAGAGCAGCAAAGCCACGAACGCGACGGACAGGAGGGAAGAACACAGGCAGCTGAGCCGCAAGAACACGGCTGACAACCCGGGACACCAGCACAGGCGAACCGGGAAGAACAGAACCGGATCAATGCAAAATGCGCTCCGGACACACACAACCACGGAGACCAGGATGGTGCAAGCGGCGCACGAACAGGCCGGAGGTGAAACGAAGCACAAGACAGCTAACGGTGTACTAACGGTGTAGAAGCAACACCAAGACCGAAAGCAAGCCAAAGCGGCCCCGCCAGCGCTGCACAAAAAGAGAGAGGCGACAGTATGCGGCACCTTTGACGGCCCCCAAACCCCACCAAAAACCAAGCCGACGGCAACAAGAGTAACCACCTAAGAAGGGACAGGAAAAGGAAGGACCGCCAAAACACCCCATACTGCCGCCAAGAGAAACACGCAGGTGGGACACCGACCACCAGCTGGAGGCGAGACCATGAGGCAGACGGAAGCAGCCCCGACAAGGCCCCTCCGAGCCCAGGAAAAGGCGGAGCCGCAAGAAGATCTCGGGCGCGACCACCGAACTCAGGTGGCACAAGGAGATGGAACGTCTGCCGAACAGAAAAACTCCAAGCAAGCAAACCCGCCAGGAGTTCAGAAATGACAGGTCCGACGCGGGACATCGCCAGACCCCGAAAAAAACCAATTGGCAGGGCAAGCAAGGAAACCCAAAAAGGCGGACGGGTTGCCGCCAGAACTGGACCCAAACCAAGAGGTACGAGCAACTGCAACAGACCGATACAAAGAAGCACCCACAGGACACAGGCCGAAAAAAGCCCTAGAAGCCAAGGAACACACGCAGAACACCCCTGTGGCAGAGGAGGAAAACAGGGAACGCACAAGCAAGGAAGTGGTGGAAACCGACCACGCCCCCCCCCACATAGCAGTAAGTGCAGGCAAAACAGACAAAAAAGAGATGCCAGGAAAACAACTGGGGGAGGCAGGACGAAAGAGCAGAAACATAAACCCCAGGAATAAGGACACGCCACCGCGAAACACGGTACTAAAGCACACGCGCAGTAGTAGCAACAGGCACCACCGCAACATGCCACAGGTAAAGAGCAACGCGCTCCCGCAAAGGCAGAACGGAGCAGACAGACCCCAGACAGGGCCCACGGAGACACGATAAAGGGGGTTGATAAAGACAGGCTGTTTAACACAAGGGGCACACGCACTAGGGGACACAGGTGGAAACTGAGTGCCCAAATGAGCCACAGATATTAGAAAGAACTTTTTTAGTGTCAGAGTGGTTGACAAATGGAATGCATTAGGAAGCGATGTGGTGGAGGCTGACTCCAACACAGTTTCAAGTGTAGATATGATAGAGCCCAATAGGCTCAGGAAACTGTACACCTGTTGATTGACGGTTGAGAGGCGGGACCAAAGAGCCAGAGCTCAACCCCCACCACACTAGGTGAGTACAACGACAGAACCCCACAGCCCAGGAACCCGCATACCAGGCGACCGACGGCGGAGAAACCCCGCTCAAAATCGGCTGGATGGGGAACTAGGAGCTCATGTACACCCCAAGCCTGGCCCGAGGCCAGGCTAGACGGGCCAGAGAAGGCCCACCAGGCAGCCGCATGGAGCGGCCTGCAGGCCCACAGACCCTCACAACCAGGATGGCCATAACTAATGCGAAAGCAAGCAAGCGTGCCCCGGAAGTCCACGGACGGACCATAAGGGGCATAACTGGCAATCCCCCACAGTGTTCAGCGTTGTTATACCTATAATAGGTTAAGTAACAACTGTAATTACGAAACCATAAGATGCTTATGTTAACATGCTAAGTAGGTTAAGTAAGGTCGGTGTTTTCCATGAAGTTTTGAAGGGAAACTATGATGCTTGTCACCCATACACGTAACTAATAAGTCAATAATGACTTATTAAACGTGCGAGGACGGGGTGGTACAAGAGAGAACTGGAGAAGCACCTCCAAAGGATACCCGATCAACCCAGGCTGAGACTCGTACGTCAGGCAGCGAGCAGCCACGTCCAACAGCAAGGATGATCAGTCTAGGAGGCCTGGTCAACGACCGGGCCGCGGGGACGCTAAGCCCCGGAAGAACCTCAAGGAAAACCCCAAGGGAACGTACCAGCAAGAAGGCGTATGCTCGCAAGTAGGTCGTGTAACAACTGCAGACCTCTGATGGATATACAGTGTTCCCCGATGGTGCCTATAGCACCACTGCACTCCTGGTACTATCCCCAAGTACTACTACATAGGCGGGACCCAAACACCAGAGTGCAAAAACCTTGCAAGCACAGCCAGGACCCCTACCAGGCAAGTACAGAACCAACACACACACACACCCCCCACCTCATAACACTAACAAAGGTGGAACCCCTTAATGACCCTAGCATGGGTTGGACATGCACAAGAGTGGGACAGGAAGGGGTGAAAAGGGGGACAGACACTGGTGTGCGAACGGTCTGTCGTACAAAAGATACCCAAATAAAGACAGGTATNTGGAACAAGTTAGGAGAGAAGGTGGTGGAGGCCAAGACCGTCAGTAGTTCAAAGCGTTATATGACAAAGAGTGCTGGGAAGACAGGACACCACGAGCGTAGCTCTCATCCTGTAACTACACTTAGGTAATTACCCCCAGCCTGACCAACCAAGCATCAATGACCCAAGGGCCCCTCCAGAGAGCTGATGTCATGTTCTTCGCTAGAAAAGGAGATGGCTGCAACCGAATAAACCGACCACCAGGACCAAAAGAGCAGTAACCCCTGCACTGAAGGAGAGCATGAACCCGACCCCCAGAGGCCAATGACAACAGAAATAGAGCCTTGAAAAACTATTTTGAAGAGAAAGGGCCACGACAAACTGAGGAGAAGAGAGAGCACCCTTTTCAAAGACCAGGATGGCTCAGGCAGTGCATGAGCAGGCTGGATGTGAAACAAAGCACGCGAAAGCTTACAGAACGGGGCAGAAGTGATATCCACCCCAAATGCAAGCTGAAGCGGCTCCGCCAGCGCCACGCAATACGAGGCGACAGTATTGAGCATCAAATGACGGTCCTGAAAAAGTCAAGAAAGAAAGGACAAGACAACCCAATCAGAAACAGAAGACAACCTACGAAGAGAGAAAAAATGGTAGTAAGAACACCAGGAAACTTCATACTGAGGCCGAAATGAAGTTCGCGGTGGGACACCACCAACGAAGCAACCTGATCACCATACAAATGGTGATAGACCCGCATCAAAAAGACCCGACGCGAAGAGCGGAAAAGAAGATCAAACCAGCCAAGTACCTGACTAGACTGATCTGCTGAAAGAGGCAGAGCCTCAAAAAACATCGCAGGTTCAGACATTGAACAAGCAGCGCCTAAAACCAAGGTTGGGCCGGCCACCAAGGGGCCAACAGAACTACTCTCCCCTGTTAAGTTTCCAAACGAGCAAGGACCTGAAGCAACGGCTGGATCGGGAAGAAGAGGTACAGGTAACCCCCACCTCGACCAGTCCTGCCAAAAGACATTCACTGTGACAGCCTCGCAGTTGGGGAAGGGCACCACATATATCGGGAGATGCTGAGACTATGCCGACGCGAAGAGGTCCACCTTCAGGTGCCCGTACGACTGGCAGAACCAACTGAAGGAGTCGCCGTTGACCGTCCATTCCGTGGACAGGGGAATGAACCGAAACAGGCTGTCCACCAGGATGTTGGACACTCCCTGGACATGATCTGCCTGGAGAGCCAAACCCTGAGAATTCAGCAAACGAGTCACTTGAAGTGACCAGCCCCAAAGAGGCAAGGACCGAAGAGAAACCTCACGTTTCAGGCAATGAACGACCAGAGAATAGTCCGAATGGAGCCAGATTGTCGACCCGCGAGCAACCCGAACCCTCCGAAGCAACAGCCAAACCGCCACAAACTCCAGCACCGTGTTGTGTGTTTACCGGATCCGGCGGTTAACCAGCAAGGCGAAGATCAGACTCCCATACAACTGATCGAGCATCTGCTAAGTGACCCGGTAAGCCTGACGCCTCACCATGAAACCTAACCAGTCTCAATCCCAGAAAAATAGGAACGTGCCAATACGCGTCCCGTTGGTCCAGGGACACCATCCAGGCAATGAACCGCAGATCCGAACAGTCCCGTTTCAGCACTGGAAACAGGCGGGAAACCTACCTGAGGAAACATGACCAGTCCCTGAATCCCAGATAAATAGGAACGTGCCAATACGCGTCCCGGCGGTCCAGGGACACCATCCAGGCAGTGAACGCAGATCCGTACAGTCCCGTTATCAGCACTGGAAACAGGCGGGAAACCGACATGAGGGACTAAGTCGGGTCTGACAGAACCCATGCCACGCCCACAACGAAAAGAAAGGGCAGTTTGCCAGCCAGGAAGATTCCAGAACCTCCAAACGCATCCTATGCGGGGAAGAAGAACCGAACTCAAACGGAGAGAAATCCATCACAGAGGCAGAATCTGGGTCTCGCAGGAGGTAAGCAGCAAGCTCCTCTCGAACCTCCTTAGGCGAGATACAAGAGGCAGAAACGTCTGGAAAGATGGAGCCAAGGAACCCAAGGGAACCCGGGGAGGAGCCGACCCCAAATTATACTTATACAGGGAAAGGGGGTAAGAAAACCCCTCCTCCTCCCATGAGGAAGATTTGAACCCCGCACACTTAGTGCTTTCAAGCACACACCGTAGACCACTACACTACGACATGGTAAAAGCAATACAACCTGGGATTCAACCGAATCCTCTACAGGTCCTGAGGCTTTCACTGAAGCCCAATCAGGGTTTCATGCATTGCCCTCGTGCACTCTTGACATGTGATTTCATTGTAATTACCTAAGTGGTAGTTACAGGATGAAAGAGGTACGATTGTGATATACCATCTTCCTAGCAGCCTTTTTGCTGTAAAACGCTTTGAAACTAATGACGGTTTTGGTCTCCACTACCTTCCCGCCTAACTTGTTCCAACCATCTACCACTTTGTGAAATTGAGTTTTCTTATATTTCTTTGACTGCTCTATTTAGTTAGTTTAAATCTATGACCTCTTGTTCTTGAAGATCCAGGTCTCAAGAATACTTCCTTTTCAATTTTGTTGATTTCCATTACTATTTCGTAAGTACAGTAGTGATCATATCTCCTCTTTTTCTTCTATCTTCTAGCCTTGGTACAGTACATTTAATGTCACTAACCCCCCTCTTTGTAGCTCTTGTCCTTCAGTTCTGGGAGCCATTTAATTGCATGTCATTCCACCTTTTCCAGTTTGATGATGTACCTGTTAAGAATTGGGCACTATACAACTACTACATATTCCAACTTTGGTCTCACAAATGTTGTGAACAATTTCTTTAGTATTTCATAATCCATGTATTTAAAAGCAATTCTAAAATTGGAAAACATAGCATAGGTTCCTTGCACAATGTTCTTTATGTGGTTCTCAGGTGACAGTTTTCTATCTATAACCACCCTAAGATCTTGTCATGTTCACAGAAAATGGTACCATCCGTTTTCTATGTGCGGCGGCTGGACGCCACTAGAGAAGAGGTAAACACAGCATACAGGACGCTACCAGCTTGGGAGCTACTCTATCATGTAGTTATTTAAGTATTAAAGTCAGTAACCAGGAATGACTTTACATCAACCTTACAACCAAGACTATCTCAGCTACACACAGACACCACATTGGCGACGAGGATGGGATGGGAACGCAGGTATTTTGTTCAACAAAACACAAGGAAGAAGCATGCTGGCTCAAGCCCGGAGGAGGAGAGAAATCTGCTGTCTGTGAGCACCATACCCCATGCTGTGTGCTGACTGTTGCTGTGTGCTGATCGTTGCTGTGTGCTGGCCGTTGCTGTGTGCTGGCCAATGCTGTGTGCTACCCAAGCTATGCTGAGTGTTGCTGTGAGAGGAATCTGCCGACGCTGTGTACGAAACGACGCTTTGATGCAGTGTACAAAACCTGATGTTTTGGTTACGAAACGACGCTCCGTGCTAAAAAATTCTTCAAGCTGTGAACCAACTGCTGCCTACTGCTGCCAACTGCTGCCTACTGCTGTACCAACTGCTGTACCAACTGCTGACAATTGCTGTACCAACTGCTAACAACTGCTGTGCTGCTGTGAGTAGGAACAACACATGTACACAAGGGCTAGGTAAGAAGTCAGTTGCTGCTGTGTTGTGCACTGTTGTGAACTTTTGCATTAAAATGCTTGTGTGCTTTGCAAAATTAAAGTAATTACAGTGAATTCTTAAATAACATATACAGTGCAGAAAGTGTTATATAATCTGAGGAACATTTTAAGTGATAAGTTTAAATTTATTCAGTAAAAATGGCAAATATACCTCAGTTTCCTGCATTTGATCCTGACTATGATCAGACAAACCTGTCACAGAGGTGGGTCAAATGGCTTAAAAGGTTTGAAAATTTGTTGATAGTTTCTGATATCAAAAGTGCTGAAAGAAAGCGTGCCTTTCTGCTTCACTATGCAGGTGATAGAGTTTGTGATATCTTTGATACACTGAAAGATACTGGTGGTGCTAAAGATTATGACACTGCCAAGGCCAAATTAACTGAGCATTTCAAACCAAGGCAAAATACTGCTATGGAAATTATGCATTTCAGGAGAGCAAAACAACTCTCTAATGAAACTGTTGATCAATACCATACACGTCTGCAGGGTTTAGCAGCCCACTGTGAGTTTGCTGATGTTGACAAAGAAATCAAACAGCAAATAATTGAAACATGCACATCTACACGTCTTCGTCGAAGAGCTCTAGAACTTGTTGATGATGAAAGTTCTCTTACCAAGATACTGGATATGGCTCGTCGAATGGAAGATGCTGCACGTGATGCTCGTGTCATGGAGTGCAGTGCCAACAACGGTTCTGCCACTGTTACTAACAGTCATGAAGTATGTAAGGTTCAGGGAGTACACCATGATCATAGAAGATATCATGCCAAACCTAACATTAAATTGAGCCGAGAACCACATCACAACTGGAGTCATGGAACAAGACTCAAGCAGTCACAACGACTCACATCAGAGGTTGTCAATAATAAATGTTACAATTGTGGAGGAGACTACCCACACCAAGATAATGTTTGTCCTGCACAAGGTAAGAAGTGCTATGAGTGTAGAAAACTAAATCATTTTGGTGCTATGTGTCGTTCCGCACTAAAGAAACCACAATCAATAAATAAAAGCAATGTACGAGGATCAAGTCATAGGAGTCGAGGTGGCAAACACAATATTGCACCTCAAATCAAGAATGTTAATAATATACAAGACAACATTTCATTACAACCAGTCTCAGATGACAGTGAATGTGATTATATTTATGGAGTACAAGCAATCACAAATGGAATGATCTTCCAAAAACCCAGAGACTATAGTATACATTGCTGGCATTTGTCTCAAAATTCTCATTGACACTGGATCAAACATTGACACCATTGCTGAGTGCCACTATGAAAAATTTAAAAAACAGTTCCCAAAGCTTGAAAAATACAATGGCAAAGCCACTGCCTATGCTTCAAAGGTAGCCTTACCAGTGATTGGAACTTTCACTGCAGAGATTAAGTCAAAGAATGCAATGCTCATTACTACATTCCATGTTGTTAGGAATGCAAAGGAGTCTTTACTCAGTTACAAGACTTCAACCAAATTGGGGCTACTTCAGCTTTCTAATGCTGTAGCAGTGGAATCTGCAAACAATGTTGATGCTATTGTTGCTGAATTTTCTGATCGGTTTAAATCCATAGGTTGTTATACTGATAGCAAGGTACATCTGCATATCAACCCAGATGTAATTCCAGTTGCCCAACCACATCGCCGACAACCATTCCATACTCGCAAGAAAGTCGATGCCGAACTGGATAGGCTGATAGAACTAGATATCATTGAACCGGTAACAGGCCCAACACCATGGGTAAGCCCAATTGTCACTCCACCAAAGCCGAAGAATCCAGATGAGATACGCATTTGTGTAGACATGCGTGTTCCCAACAAGGCAATAATGCGTGAACGCCATCCTACACCCACTGTAGATGATATGATATACCGCTTGAATGGTGCAACTGTATTCAGCAAGTTAGATTTAAACAAGGGCTATCATCAGCTTGAACTTGATGATGAGAGTCGATTCATCACAACGTTTACGACACATCGAGGTCTGTATAGGTACAAGCGCCTGAGTTTTGGTATTAACAGTGCTGCTGAAGTATTCCAGCACATCATCAGCCAGGTATTGCAAGATATACCTAATGCTGACAACATGTCTGATGACATCATTGTTTATGGCCGTACCCAAGCTGAACACGACAAAGCTCTTCGTGCAACATTGCAACGCTTACGAGAAAAGAATTTGACGCTAAGCCGAGCAAAGTGTGAGTTCAATCAACATAAAATTGAATTCTTTGGACATGTACTTAGTGACAAAGGTCTGTCTCCAGATCCTAAGAAAGTTGCAGATATCAAGAATGCTGCACCTCCTTCAACATCCACTGAAGTACATAGTTTTCTGGGAATGGCAAACTACTGTTCTCGCTTCATTCCAGATTTTGCTACCATTACGAAGCCTCTACGTGAGCTCCTGAAGAAAAATGCATCATGGTACTGGAGCGATGTCGAGCAAAATGCATTTGATGCTGTGAAAGATGCACTAGTAGAAAATGCGACTGCTGCATACTTTGATCCATCAATGGACACTGAGTTAACGGTGGATGCTAGTCCTGTTGGTTTAGGTGCTGTGTTAGCCCAACACAAACCTGGTCAACCAGATTCAAGAGTAGTAATTGCCTACGCCAGCCGTTCTCTCACAGATGTTGAGCAACGATACAGTCAGACAGAGAAGGAAGCTCTTGCTCTTGTATGGGGCTGTGAACACTTCAATGTGTATCTGCTTGGTGCACCCTTTACCACGATAGTCACTGACCACAAACCGTTGGAGACCATCTTCAATAATCCAAAGTCCAAACCACCAGCTCGCATTGAGAGATGGGCTCTTCGTCTGCAACCATACAACTTTACGGTGAAATACAAGCCAGGTGCAGGCAATCCCGCTGATTACATCAGTCGACATCCTGCCAACAGTTTCACCATCACCAAGCATCAGCAAGTTGCCGAGGAATATGTACACTCTGTAACCTGTGATGCAGTCCCTAAGGCTCTCACTCTTGATGAAATCCGTACTGCAACCCTAGAGGACCCAACTCTGCAAGCAACAGTGGATGCATTGACTAAGAAAAAGTTTCCACGCATCCCACCCTCAGGAGTTGACCAAGATGCATTCAAAGCACTTGAACGCATCCAGACAGAATTAAGTGTTACGCAACAACGCGACACCGTGCTGCGAGGTACTCGTATCGTCATTCCAGCTGTTCTCCAGCAACGTGCTCTGAAGCTTGCACATCAAGGACACCAAGGTCTTGTAAGGACCAAACAGCTGCTACGAGAAAAGGTGTGGTTTCCTGGCATTGATCGTCAAGCTAAGGACATGCATGATGCCTGTGTCCCTTGCCAAGCTGCAGTGGATACTTCAAGACCAACACCTCTACAACCTTCACCACTACCTGCTGCACCATGGATGGAAGTATCGATGGACTTCTGTGGACCGCTACCAACTGGAGAGTACTTGATGGTAGTCATTGATGATCACTCACGTTATCCAGAAGTAGAAATCATCACTTCCACATCTGCAAAGGCTGTCATCCCGAAGCTCGACAAGATCTTTTCAAACTTTGGCATTCCTGAAGTTGTCAAGACGGACAATGGACCGCCATTTAATGGACAAGACTTTGTCAACTTTGCTGAGCATATTGGATTCAAACACCGCCGTGTGATGCCACTACATCCTCAGCAAATGGAGAAGTAGAGAGATTCATGCAACCTCTCATGAAAGCTGTACGCTGTGCTCATGCCGAAGGACGATCCTGGAAACAAGCTATGTATGCTTTTCTCAGGAACTACCGTGCAACACCGCATGGAACACTGGGCAAGTCGCCTGGCGAACTTTTATTTGGACGTCTCCTATGAGATCGCACTACCTGTCATGCCAGCCAAGGTAACGGATAAACGTCTCGCTCAGAAGGATGCACTAGCCAAGGGCAAAATGAAAATTGCTCATGATCAACGTGCAAAGGAACAATTCATAAAGGTTGGAGATACTGTTCTCGTTAAAAGAAAAAAGAGGGAAAGCTAGATATGCATATGATACAAACCATATAAAGTGATTAGTGTAAAAGGAACTATGGTAACAGCGAGTAATAGAGATCATAGTATAACACGTAATATGGCTTATTTCAAAGTGATTCCAAATAGTGTAGAAAATGATGAAGTGCAAAGTCGTGCAAAAGAAAAAGAAAAAATGAGTTATAACTCGATAAACAATTCATCGAGGGATATTTTTGTATTTAAGGACTCTCGTCCAAAACGTCATGTTAAACGCCCTACACGATATGATGATTAATTGTGTTCCTATGTAATGCAAAGTATTTACTTTGTTATGCTGAACTAAATTTAATATTGTTTGAATAATGCAGATCTCTCATTCAATATTTTGTAACTTTGTATTACAGTTTCTTTCATGTTTGTTTAACATTGCATATGTATTTTAACATTGAAATCCTTTGTGGTAAAGATTGTTTAAATTCTTTGTGTGTTTAATTAATGTTAAATGTATGCAATATCTCTTGATATTAATAATAACTTACTTTGTGTCAATAACTTTGCTTTGTGCTACAAGCATGGTAGACATCCTGTATTCATTCTTTTTAAAGAAAAGGAGGGATGTCATGTTCACAGAAAANAAGTCCCCCTGTTTTTTCCTTCTCTGTGGGTAGTTAGCTACAGAGATCTGATGGGGCTCCACACAGAAAACGAGCGTTGAATGGAATGAAACGGCAGTTTCTGGGCGAGTCCCAGAGGCTCCCCGACACCCTCCCTACCTCCGGTCGGCTGCTTTTTATCATTCAAGTACTCAGAGAGTAACCACAGTAACATGACTGCATCAACGAAAAAATCTGTAGAAGCTGTGATGAGGATTCATATGTAATGGGTAGTCCCCACACACGCATTCACAATCAGGCCATGCCAAGAAAAAGATTGCAACCTGGAGTTCTACTGAACACACAAGGATCTCCTGAGGCTTCAACTGAAGCCAGAACAGGATTTTCACACAATTCCCCCCATGTACTCTGGCTCTATCATCTAGGAATGTTCTACCTGTCATGCTCCTCTTTCAATACACAAAGTAATTACACTAACGTGACAGCATCAATGAGAAAATCCATAGGAGCTTTGATGAGGATTCAAACCTATGCAGTGGGTGTTCAAATGCACACACCCCAGACAATCGGGCCACAATCAGGCCTGCATCCTCATCACCGCTCCTACGGATTTTCTCATTCAAATACTGGCTGGTAGCAACCCGGCTCTTTTGGCCCCAACTGAGGGAGGGTTTCATTTTTCAACCAGGCAGTAGCCTGTTTTGATTCGCCTACCTTTCTGGGTGCTTCCATTGTCAATGGCCAAATGACACCGTTTAAACGTAAAGTGTAACATTACTCCCTGCACCTCTCTGAGGGGGCCAAGTTCTGGCTCGTGGTCCCCAGTAGCCATACAAGAACTATGACTGATGACTCTTAAGTAGTATGGCACTTAATCAGTACAGGTAGCTTCAGGGATATGATGGGCCTCCCACAGAAAGTTATTCTGTGAGTTAGCGGTCACAAAAAATAAATAAAAAATAAGAGGTGGACTATGACATCATCACAACACACAAATCGTGACTCAATCTGGAGGTTGTGGGACCCATAGATTTTTCAGAATGGACAAACTAAAACTTGAATAGTAAATTCAATTTTAATAATAAAAGGATAGACTGGGAGATAATAAACAGGGAACTTAAAAACATTCCATGGGAAACTGTTTTAAGTAATAAAAGTCCTACAGAAGGAATAGAAAAACTGACTTCGGAAGCGTATCAAGTCTGTCTGAAACATGTTCCTTTGAGGAAAGCCAGAAAGAGACCCCAACGTAGAAAGAGAACGCAGACGACACTATAAACGCAGGAAAAGAATAACGGAACTGCTTATGCAGACACGAATTTCCCGTCAAAGAAGGAATAATTTAAATAGGGAGATTGAAGAAATCGAGCGGAAATTGAAACACTCATATGAAACTGAAGAAAGGCAGTTAGAACAGAAAGCAATTCAGGAAATAAAGAAAAATCCAAAACACTTCTTCACATATGCAAAATCAAAAGCAAAAACTACTGCCAGTATTGGACCTATTCGTACAAGTGAAGGTTCATACACGGAGGATGACAAAGAAATTAGTGAAATCCTAAAAAAGCAGTATGAGGACATGTTTAGCACTCCAATAAACAACATGAAAGTAGAAGATCCAGACAATTTCTTTATGCGGGATATCCAAACCCCTGTAAATATAACTGATATCAACACGAGCGCACTAAATTTTGAAAGAGAAATTGAAAACATGCCCATGCACTCGGCCCCAGGTCCAGACTCATGGAATTCAATATTTATAAAGAAATGCAAAGTGCCGGTAGCACAGGCACTCAGTATAGTGTGGAGGAAGAGCTTGGACACGGGGGAGATACCAGATGCACTTAAAGTAGCAGACATAGCCCCTCTACACAAGGGAGGGAGCAAAGCATTGGCAAAGAATTATAGACCAGTTGCACTAACATCGCACATAATAAAAGTATTTGAGAGAGTGATTAGGAGTCAGGTCACCAATTTCATGGAGACCAATGACCTTCACAACCCAGGCCAACATGGATTTCGAGCGGGAAGATCGTGCCTCTCACAGCTACTTGAGCACTACGATAAAGTCACTGAGGCATTAGAAGAAAAACAGAATGCTGATGTGATATACACGGACTTCGCAAAGGCTTTCGATAAATGTGACCATGGCGTGATAGCACACAAAATGAAGTCAATGGGAATAACCGGTAAAGTAGGACGCTGGATACTCAGTTTTCTGTCAAACAGGACTCAGCGAGTAACGGTCAACCATATAAAATCTAGTCCAAGTGCAGTTAAAAGCTCTGTACCTCAGGGTACAGTCCTTGCGCCGCTGCTTTTCCTTATTCTCATATCAGATATAGACAAAAATACAAGTCACAGCTTCGTATCATCCTTTGCAGACGACACAAAAATCAGTATGAAAATTACCTCGGCTGAAGACATTGAAAAACTTCAAGCTGATATTAATAAAGTTTTCGACTGGGCATCAGAAAATAATATGATGTTTAACAGTGATAAATTCCAGGTACTCAGGTACGGTAAAAATGAGGACCTTAAACATAATACAGGGTACAAAACACAATCAAATGTGCCCATAGTAGGAAAACAGCATGTAAAGGATTTGGGAATAATGATGTCTGACGACCTAACGTTTAGGGAGCATAACCAAGCAAATATTGCGACAGCCAGAAAAATGATAGGATGGATTACGAGAACTTTCAAATCCAGGGATCCCATCACAATGGTTGTACTCTTCAAGTCACTTGTGCTGTCCCGTCTTGAGTACTGTTCAGTACTCACTTCCCCCTTCAGAGCAGGAGAGATTGCTGAAATAGAGGGAATACAGAGAACATATACAGCACGTATAGACGCGATAAAGCACCTAAATTATTGGGATCGTCTCAAAGCTCTCCAAATGTACTCACTAGAAAGAAGACGAGAGAGATATCAAATAATATACACCTGGAAGATACTGGAGGGCCAGGTCCCAAATCTACACAGTAAAATAACAACGTACTGGAGTGAACGATATGGAAGAAAATGCAGAATAGAACCAGTGAAGAGCACGGTTGCCATAGGCACAATCAGAGAACACTGTATAAACATCAGAGGTCCGCGGGTGTTCAACGTCCTCCCAGCAAGCATAAGAAATATTGCCGGAACAACCGTGGACATCTTCAAGAGGAAACTAGATTTATTCCTCCAAGGAGTTCCGGACCAACCGGGCTGTGGTGGGTATGTGGGCCTGCGGGCCGTTCCAAGCAACAGCCTAGTGGACCAAACTCTCACAAGTTAAGCCTGGCCTCGGGCCGGGCTTGGGGAGTAGAAGAACTCCCAGAACCCCATCAACCAGGTATCAACCAGGTAAACTCTGCTACCTCCCTTCGTCTGAAACCTCACCACCCTTCCCTACCTATCTCAGTAACAAGACTAAAATTTAAATAGTGCCTTGATTATTTTTCTTGGGGCTCTGGCATTAAGCTGTCAAGAAATAAAATGTGACCAGAATGTTTGAAAAACAAAAAATCTTATGCCAGCTTTTCTGAAATGTAAGTTATGGTTCACAGAATGAAGACTGTGTGACACAAATACAGAGATACAGCATACTGTACATACCAAAACTGCAGAATACAGTTAAAAGCTTGCCACATGAAAAAATAATATAAACAAATGTTGAAGCAGATTTAATAATGTTTATATGATTATATTTATATAATGTTTATGAAATTTCAGAATTACAGGAAGACTGAAGAAGAATTACAGTAAAGCAAGTGGAAAAGGTACATATTTACTTTATCAATATACTGTACTAATATTTACTTTCCCATACTACAATAAATGTATTTTAGGAAAGTTCTGCATACAAATTAAGAACATCACTCTCCACATTTAAAAAAATAAAATAAAACATTTTCCTTACAAAAATGTTTGTTTTTATATTTTTGAGAAACACTTTAGAGCATGCTTACCAAATGGCAGATATGTGTGTGGCCCATTCTCAATTATCAGCAAGATTCTTGACCTCATTAAACATGCGAACTGCAACATCACTTAGAAATGAGGAAGCACAAAAGATGGCATTGGTGACTGACTGTGCCAGCACTGTGCAGGACGCAGCAGGCATGTCCTTTCTCCCACTCCTGACTCTGCTCTGTGGTTATATCACCAACACCACTGGCTGGTCTATGCCCCCAACACCACTGGCTGGCCTCTACTGGTTACACTCCCAGCACCACTGGTTGGTACACCACTCCACTGGCTGGTCTATGCCCCCACACCACTGGCTGGTCTATGCCCCCAACACCACTGGCTGGTCTCTATTGGTTACACTCCCAGCACCACTGGTTGGTACACCACTCCACTAGCTGGTCTACACCCTCAACACCACTGGCTGGTCTGTGTGCTTAACATCAACACCATTCTCTCCATGATAGCTTCCTTGGCTTTACTCTCCTCTCTTCCTTCTTGGTACAATAATTTGATAATCTTCAATATTTCAAAATATTTTTGTTACTTAGCATAAACTACACACACACACACTTGCATCAAAAATTTTAAAGCCATAAATTACCCCAATTCAGCAATACTGTAATAACAAGCAATTCTACATTCAACATTTTCTGTGTTAAACCATCCAATCACTCGTCATGTAATCATCCAATATTCTTGACTGTAGCTATCAGTTTTTTAATGTTTCTCATTCATCGAAGATACAGGCCGTCATATCAATTTATTTGTTACACTTTATGAATAAAATAAAATTTCCAATATATTTTACAGAAACAAAATGTACTGTACCTCTGAAAATGAGTCTGGCTTGACCTTTCCTTAAGGAAAATCATCTTACTCACAAAAATAGGTCCTAAACATTTTATCAATAAAGAATACTTTGTTTTCTAAAACAACTACAAAATTATACGTGAAATCTAGGTAACTTTCTTTCGAAAGGCCTGCGGAAAGTGGCGAGCATGAGTGAGAAAGAGACTGTGATATAAATGAGACATATCCACCCTTCCCGTACATCAAGAAGGGAGCCATTGAGAATTAGAACAAACACAGCACATCCTAGAGTCCATAGTTTTCTAAACTTGTTGTATTTCCGCAACATGTAGACCTGTAAAAGCAAATACCAATTAGTGGTTGTGTATTACTCTACTTCCCTCAATATATATAATATAGTACTGTACATGAAATTAAACTTATTTCATTATGTATCAGTTTATTCAATATAATCATTCACTGTGTCGGGGGACAGGAAGCCAGAGTGTATTCCATACACGTTTGACTTTTATCAAAGTCCCCCCCCCAAGACTGAATTACTGATCCCACCCAGGATGCAACCCAACAACAACTGACTAACTCCTGAGTACCTACTCACTACTAGGTGAACAGAGGTATTAGGTGAAAGAAAATGTGCCCAACTATTTCTGTCCCACCCAGAATTCTTGATTGTGTGTCAAAGGAATCCAACTGTACGGTACTACCGGGACCCTCAGTAGTACATACATAACTATCATTGCTTTAAATACCTTACCATAAATTTCTTCACATTAATAAAACTAGACATTCGTAAAACTTAAGGGCTAGCTTGAATAACTTGTAAAGTATGGGTGCTAACTGAACATGAACTCAACA
>WNGS01157819.1:45979-64236 GCA_020271785.1 Procambarus virginalis
TTTACAACTAGATTTAATGGTCATCTCTATGTTAACCCCTTAACACCTGCAATCTATCCCTTTACTTGAGGATACATCAGTGATATATGTTTACTGGACACACACCTGTAACACACATGTTCACTGGTGGACACACCTGTAAACACATTCACTGGTGGACACACCTGTAGCACACATGTTTACTGGTGGACATAGCTGTGGCATTAGTGTTTACATTAAGAGAAAAGTATGTTGGCAGCAGAGACTGGCGGCCTTGTCCTTGCGCGCGTGTGGGGTGAGGCCAGGCATGTTGGCCGGAGGGATGAGTATTGCCTGACCTTCCTAATGGTTCCTGCAGGTGGGGGAGTGATGGAAGGAGGGGAGGGATAGGAGAGAGTGGGAGATAGTGGTTGAAGGTTGCGAGGGGAGGGTTGGGGCAGGAACCAAGGTTAGGGTCAGATGATGATGTCACGAGACGAGGTCACCTGTGTAAGGCAAGGGAGGAAAAGTCCCCCCCCCTTCTCTCTCCCTCTTAACAGCTCTATGACCCGACCAGGACTCGTACCTGGTTGACATCATCAAGGTAAATGGGAGGACCTTCGACAAGCTGCCAGCTTGCTGTCCTCGTTGAGGCCACAAGGGTTAGTGGCCCTCGGGTAAATCAGGAACCTGCATAACTATAGAGCTCATGGCCCGGCATGTATAGTATTGGAACCACCTGGATAGCCAGTGTTGGAGGGAGTGTTGGAGAGTGTGATGGAGGGAGTGTTGGAGTATGAGAGGAGAGGACGCTTTGTGAACCTGACCTTCACACGCCAAGGCTCTGAGGTAAAGCAAATTTACTTCTGGTGGTCTAACCAGTGTTCCTCTCTATGTTCCCTCACCAGTAGTCAGCCCATGTGGTAGTTTCCCACCATTACTGTCAGCCCATGTGGTAGTTTTCCCACCATTACTGTCAGCCCATGTGGTAGTTTTCCCACCATTACTGTCAGCCCATGTGGTAGTTTTCCCACCATTACTGTCAGCCCATGTGGTAGCCCTTTGTAACAGTTCTAACTAGAGTTTCAATGTGATACTATTTATATAAAATAAAAAAAGTTCTTACTAACATTGTTATGTAAAGACTTGTGCATTGCAACACAGTGCCAACATGACCTTTAAAACATGAATACAGAGACAACACAAAGAAATTTTGATTTTCGAAAAATTTATTTTCAAAGAATAATTCTGTAATTGCTGCTAACACCCAAACTTATGCATTGATAAAGATTACACAAATGTTATTTTCATGTGACCAGACCAGCTTATGAGGAATGGCAAACATGTCTTACAAGCTAAAATGTACACTTTACATTCAGAGGTCTCCCAACCTGTGTCGATGGGGTCAAGGTGGCGTGTGCACCAAAGTCATCCTTGGCTTGGGGATTTGGCTGGAATGAGACACACATGGATAGAATAATGTATGATAGTATAATTCTCTAGTATATGTTCAAGGAGTCATGGGAAGCATTTACCAAACTGAACACAATTATTGTCAGTGATCTTTGTAGCTCAGCGTTAAGACACACTACCCAAACTATAAGCAATAAAAAAGTACAAATTACAAACTACAGTACCACTCTTGAGACTCCAATAGAGCACCATTCTTTACACCCTACATACATTACAAACAATAAAATTGGGAGATGACACCTCACACTCATTCCTCATATTGTGGCAGACACCACCTGACACTTCTTTTGCCATATTGTAGGAAACAGCACTTGACACTCATTTCCCATGTTGTGGAAGATGCCTGGCACTCGTCTCCCCATATTGTGGTAAATGACACCTGACATTCATTCCCTGTATTGTGTGTGAGACTACCTGACACTCATTCCCCACTGTACTGTGCCAACATTAGCATTCAGCTGGATATTGTTGGGGACTGTTAATGGAATTTGACCAACACAAAGCAGTGAAGAAAGTTGGTCACCCTGTGTATTTACTAGTTGTGCCTGCAGAATCGAGCTATTAGCTCTTGGACTGCACCCTTCTAACTGTTCTTTTTTTTTCCTCTGTTACGGCTACTAAATATATTTCTCTCTAACACACGTGCACACATTCCCAGGAAGCAGCCAGTAGCAGTTGTCTAACTTCTAGGTATCTATTGATTGCTAGGTGAACAAGTCCATCAGGTGAAAGAAACTCTTCCCCGTTTGTTTCTGTCTTGGCCAGGAAATGAGCAATACCATTGCCTCTGCAATACCAAGCAATACCTGTCTCTGCCTGCCTCTGTGTATGTGTGTTAGAAATATAAGTACAGTAGTAGATATGACAGAAAAATAAGCCAGGAGTCATTACATTAGACAACTGATGGTTAGAAAGGCAGGGTCTAGGAGCTAACAGCTCAATCCTGCAGGTACAAATAGTGAGGTGAACTTCGGTAATAAGATAATAGGACAGCAGGTAACATTGGTGCCCATGGACTGAGCAAGAGAATATGGACCAGATCAACAATGACATGTTGCAGATTGTGCTAGTATCTAAGGTATTAAGAAAGATTCGAGTGTGAATATGATGTCGTGGCTTTCCCTTCAGTAGTAAGGTTTGGGGGGGGGGGCACTGTGCCATTGTTACAAGTATCAAGGGAGACAGAGGCAAAAGATAACTTATCACACTGGGGAATGCAGGAGGAGATGCCACTGTCACACAAGTAGTATGAAGAATGAGGAAGAGACGATCTTCAGAGGTAGTGCCAAGTCAGAGTCTGACACGGTAGGATCTGTGGGACCATCACGAAACTTTTCCTAAGGTAAGGGAGGAGCAGAGCTTCCAGGGGGTATGATTTATGGGCCTTTTTGCCCACCACATGAGTCTGAGAGGGAGAAAGAATGAGAGATGTTTCAATACAATAAGCAAAGGAGGTTGGACATTAAGGCCCTGGATTACCACCAATCAGAGCAGCAATGGGGACAGAGCAAGTTTTCCCACACACCCTCACCTGAACACCCAATCCATCCACACAGGATGGTCTCTCATGGCCAATGCCGCAGATGGGTGGGACAATAACCCAAATGGGAATCCTATCACAATGGATATGTTAGTTGCTTATTGCTCCAACAGACAGGAGAGGGATTAAAAAAAAAAAACACTCAACTGTCCAAGAGCAATATACAAAATTTCCCTTATCAATTCAGGGCAATACTCATAAAGGAGTTGTTAAGAACACATTATCTTTGATCTCCACAGCTGAGATACCAGGGTACCATTTCTATTTCCTAAACTTTGAAGATGCTGACCCATTATCTCTCTTTACACACTGTACATAGATTCACATGCATACACACATACAATATATAATGTTATTAAAGCTATTATTAAACCAACAGTAAATTTATAACCATAATAAAATATTATATATTACAGTACTAATAGTAATAACAATATATTAACTCAAAGGAGTGAAATATGGTAATGTATGTTATTTGAGCACAAGTGTGTTGTTGGGGAAGCAGAAAACTTTATCAGTAGTGGAAGTTATTGATGTGTTCACTCACTGAACATTCATCATCAAAATTAATATATACACTATATATACTGTACATGCACACATACAGTATATGCATGTACAGCGTATATATCCCAGTGAATTATATCCCGGGTCTCGGTAGTACAGTCGGCTTCGTTCTCGACGCACAATCGAAAATTCGGGGTTCGAATCCCAGGCGGAACAGAAATGGTTTGCACATTTTCTTTCACCTAATGCCTCTGTTCATCTAGCAGTGAGTAGGTACTCAGGAATTAGTCAGCTTGTTGTGGGGTTGCCTCTGGGGCATCCTGGGTGGGGTCAGTAATTCGGTCTTGGGGGAAACCTTGATAAAAAGCCAAAACGTGGGAGTGTGGAACATTTAAAAGATAATGGGTAGCCAAGACACTGTTCCAGAGAACAAGAGATTATGAATGAGCCAGGAAAGCACAGGAGCTCCACATCTCAACCAAGAGTTGGCACACAATCTCAATTCAAGAGACTGACAGTACACCTCACAAGCATAATCTACAATACACAATAAGACTAAGTTGGAGAAGGTTCAAAGGTATGCCACTAGACTAATTTCCGAGCTGAGAGGTGTAAGCTACAAAGAAAGACTATGGGAACTAAACCTCATGTTGCTGGAAGACAAAGGAGTTAGGGAAGACATGATCACCACATACAAAATTATCAGGGAAAATAATAGGGTCAATTAAGACATTACTTAACATGGGTGGTACTCGCACAAGGAGAGAGATGGAAACTGAGTACCCAAATGAGCCACAAAGACATTAGAAAGAACTTTTTCAGTGTCAAAATAGTTAACAAATGGAATGCACTAGGCAGTGATGTGGTGGAGGCAGACTCCATACACAGTTTCAAATATAGATATGATAGAGCCAAATAGGCTCAGGAATCTGTACATCAGTAGACTGACATTTGAGAGATGGGACTAAAGAGCCACAGCTTGACTCCCCTGCAAGCACAATTAAGTGAGTACAGTTTGGCGAGTACAACAAAAATATAAGTAACGCCTGCCTTCCCTGCAGTAGAGCTGTGAATGGGAAACTTGCAGAGTGGAAGGGGGGGGGGGGAATGAGGGAGGATGGACTCCAAATCTCTACAACCTAAAAGGGCCTGAGAAAGTGTCAGTCTCAAACCAAAGAGGATAACAAATTTTTTCCAAACAGAGATAAACTATCAGTCCTGGGGTCATAAACCCAGGATTGGTCAACAGGCAACCAAGATACCTCAATGAGTAAACTTCTGGAGCACATTCCAATAGTTTGGGAAGAATTGCCAGGTGCTCAGCCCAAATCCAATACCAAGACCAAAGTATAAGACAAAATGGTTGGCACCATTCGTCAATGAGGCCCTCAAAACCCTGTGTGCTTAGCTCTTGAAGAACCCCATAGGAACAAGGGGTAAACAAGCTATGAAGAAAAGAGCTCAGTATACCTGGCCGAATCTGTCATAAGGAAAAGCCCAGGGGGCACGGCAACTAAGTCTGAAAGAAGAGACGTCTCTAACCTAGTACTGCCCAGTCCACTTGAATGCATGCACACAGTGGAGACTGAGAAACCAAACCAGCTGGAGTTAAAAGGATTAAATTAGACATGTGCTTAAAAAGAAAATCTGAATACTGAGGCTCAAGTTCAACACTAGTTGCATTAACTAAGGCATACAAATTATCTACATAATACAGGGAAACCTGTATTATGGAGTGGACACACCCAAGGATGAAATAGTCTATAAAACCAAGAGGTAAAAGACTAGGGCAGCAGGAATATCTGTCAAACTCTAGGATTGATGGATTGAATCCTGGAAAATTGTAAACAATGCAGTCCACTTCTGGCACAGATGTGAGAGCCTTCATTACTTAAACCACTTGAAGGGGGTAAAGAAACCACTCAGAAGCATAGGAAAACTAGTTACCTGTTTGAGGTTTTTCGGGGATTGGTGCAATGGCACCTTTCCTTTCCCTCACTTGAGGTTTACACAGACGCTTCAGTTTGTGTTCGTGGTGGATGTTACTTCCGCTCTATCCCGCAAGCTTTCTCGTGTGCTTTTTCACCTCCGGCCTGCTCATGTGCCACCTGAACCTGCTTGGTCTTTGGACTGGGTTCTTTCTTTTCTTTCTTTCTTCCTCTTGGTTTGTGGTGGCTTCTTTAGTTCGAGATTGTTTTTGGAAAGCCTTGTTTTTGTTGGCTTTGGCCTCTGGTGGTCGGGTTAGGGGAGGTCCACCGGTTCTATCTCAGTGGATGCGTTGTGGGGTTGATCCGGTTTTCCTAGTTCCCTGTTCCAGGGCTCGTCTCTCTCTCAGGTTGTCCACAGTGTCATCAAGTCTAGACAGCTGGTGGTCTACCCTTGTGTCCATGATGTTTGGGAGTATGCCACTCTGTCATCTGTGTTTGTGAACATGTCTTGGAATGATATGCAGACAAACTGGTTTTGGAGGTCTAACAGGGTCTTAGCTGCCAAGGCCCTCTATGGCCTTGTGTTGCTTTGGGGCGTCAGTCGCAGCCAACGGATTCTAACCCAAACAGGTAACCAGTTTTCCTATGCTTCTGAGTGGTTTCTTTACCTCTTCAAGAGGTTTAAGTAATGAAGGCTCTCACTTCTGTGCCAGAAGTGGACACAGAAGGTCTCTTCATGTTGATACCTGCAGTGCTTCTGCCTCCCTGGTAAGTCCCCCTGTTTTTTCCTTCTCTGTGGGTAGTTAGCTACAGAGATCTGATGGGGCTCCACACAGAAAACGAGCGTTGAATGGAATGAAACGGCAGTTTCTGGGCGAGTCCCAGAGGCTCCCCGACACCCTCCCTACCTCCGGTCGGCTGCTTTTTATCATTCAAGTACTCAGAGAGTAACCACAGTAACATGACTGCATCAACGAAAAAATCTGTAGAAGCTGTGATGAGGATTCATATGTAATGGGTAGTCCCCACACACGCATTCACAATCAGGCCATGCCAAGAAAAAGATTGCAACCTGGAGTTCTACTGAACACACAAGGATCTCCTGAGGCTTCAACTGAAGCCAGAACAGGATTTTCACACAATTCCCCCCATGTACTCTGGCTCTATCATCTAGGAATGTTCTACCTGTCATGCTCCTCTTTCAATACACAAAGTAATTACACTAACGTGACAGCATCAATGAGAAAATCCATAGGAGCTTTGATGAGGATTCAAACCTATGCAGTGGGTGTTCAAATGCACACACCCCAGACAATCGGGCCACAATCAGGCCTGCATCCTCATCACCGCTCCTACGGATTTTCTCATTCAAATACTGGCTGGTAGCAACCCGGCTCTTTTGGCCCCAACTGAGGGAGGGTTTCATTTTTCAACCAGGCAGTAGCCTGTTTTGATTCGCCTACCTTTCTGGGTGCTTCCATTGTCAATGGCCAAATGACACCGTTTAAACGTAAAGTGTAACATTACTCCCTGCACCTCTCTGAGGGGGCCAAGTTCTGGCTCGTGGTCCCCAGTAGCCATACAAGAACTATGACTGATGACTCTTAAGTAGTATGGCACTTAATCAGTACAGGTAGCTTCAGGGATATGATGGGCCTCCCACAGAAAGTTATTCTGTGAGTTAGCGGTCACAAAAAATAAATAAAAAATAAGAGGTGGACTATGACATCATCACAACACACAAATCGTGACTCAATCTGGAGGTTGTGGGACCCATAGATTTTTCAGAATGGACAAACTAAAACTTGAATAGTAAATTCAATTTTAATAATAAAAGGATAGACTGGGAGATAATAAACAGGGAACTTAAAAACATTCCATGGGAAACTGTTTTAAGTAATAAAAGTCCTACAGAAGGAATAGAAAAACTGACTTCGGAAGCGTATCAAGTCTGTCTGAAACATGTTCCTTTGAGGAAAGCCAGAAAGAGACCCCAACGTAGAAAGAGAACGCAGACGACACTATAAACGCAGGAAAAGAATAACGGAACTGCTTATGCAGACACGAATTTCCCGTCAAAGAAGGAATAATTTAAATAGGGAGATTGAAGAAATCGAGCGGAAATTTAAACACTCATATGAAACTGAAGAAAGGCAGTTAGAACAGAAAGCAATTCAGGAAATAAAGAAAAATCCAAAACACTTCTTCACATATGCAAAATCAAAAGCAAAAACTACTGCCAGTATTGGACCTATTCGTACAAGTGAAGGTTCATACACGGAGGATGACAAAGAAATTAGTGAAATCCTAAAAAAGCAGTATGAGGACATGTTTAGCACTCCAATAAACAACATGAAAGTAGAAGATCCAGACAATTTCTTTATGCGGGATATCCAAACCCCTGTAAATATAACTGATATCAACACGAGCGCACTAAATTTTGAAAGAGAAATTGAAAACATGCCCATGCACTCGGCCCCAGGTCCAGACTCATGGAATTCAATATTTATAAAGAAATGCAAAGTGCCGGTAGCACAGGCACTCAGTATAGTGTGGAGGAAGAGCTTGGACATGGGGGAGATACCAGATGCACTTAAAGTAGCAGACATAGCCCCTCTACACAAGGGAGGGAGCAAAGCATTGGCAAAGAATTATAGACCAGTTGCACTAACATCGCACATAATAAAAGTATTTGAGAGAGTGATTAGGAGTCAGGTCACCAATTTCATGGAGACCAATGACCTTCACAACCCAGGCCAACATGGATTTCGAGCGGGAAGATCGTGCCTCTCACAGCTACTTGAGCACTACGATAAAGTCACTGAGGCATTAGAAGAAAAACAGAATGCTGATGTGATATACACGGACTTCGCAAAGGCTTTCGATAAATGTGACCATGGCGTGATAGCACACAAAATGAAGTCAATGGGAATAACCGGTAAAGTAGGACGCTGGATACTCAGTTTTCTGTCAAACAGGACTCAGCGAGTAACGGTCAACCATATAAAATCTAGTCCAAGTGCAGTTAAAAGCTCTGTACCTCAGGGTACAGTCCTTGCGCCGCTGCTTTTCCTTATTCTCATATCAGATATAGACAAAAATACAAGTCACAGCTTCGTATCATCCTTTGCAGACGACACAAAATCAGTATGAAAATTACCTCGGCTGAAGACATTGAAAAACTTCAAGCTGATATTAATAAAGTTTTCGACTGGGCATCAGAAAATAATATGATGTTTAACAGTGATAAATTCCAGGTACTCAGGTACGGTAAAAATGAGGACCTTAAACATAATACAGGGTACAAAACACAATCAAATGTGCCC
Organism: Procambarus virginalis; assembly: GCA_020271785.1. Taxonomy (NCBI): domain Eukaryota; kingdom Metazoa; phylum Arthropoda; class Malacostraca; order Decapoda; family Cambaridae; genus Procambarus; species Procambarus virginalis. The sequence continues at coordinate 54,712 of WNGS01157819.1, forward strand.
ATAGTAGGAAAACAGCATGTAAAGGATTTGGGAATAATGATGTCTGACGACCTAACGTTTAGGGAGCATAACCAAGCAAATATTGCGACAGCCAGAAAAATGATAGGATGGATTACGAGAACTTTCAAATCCAGGGATCCCATCACAATGGTTGTACTCTTCAAGTCACTTGTGCTGTCCCGTCTTGAGTACTGTTCAGTACTCACTTCCCCCTTCAGAGCAGGAGAGATTGCTGAAATAGAGGGAATACAGAGAACATATACAGCACGTATAGACGCGATAAAGCACCTAAATTATTGGGATCGTCTCAAAGCTCTCCAAATGTACTCACTAGAAAGAAGACGAGAGAGATATCAAATAATATACACCTGGAAGATACTGGAGGGCCAGGTCCCAAATCTACACAGTAAAATAACAACGTACTGGAGTGAACGATATGGAAGAAATGCAGAATAGAACCAGTGAAGAGCAGGGTGCCATAGGCACAATCAGAGAACACTGTATAAACATCAGAGGTCCGCGGTTGTTCAACGTCCTCCCAGCAAGCATAAGAAATATTGCCGGAACAACCGTGGACATCTTCAAGAGGAAACTAGATTTATTCCTCCAAGGAGTTCCGGACCAACGGGCTGTGGTGGGTATGTGGGCCTGCGGGCCGCTCCAAGCAACAGCCTAGTGGACCAAACTCTCACAAGTCAAGCCTGGCCTCGGGCCGGGCTTGGGGAGTAGAAGAACTCCCAGAACCCCATCAACCAGGTATCAACCAGGAAACTCTGCTACCCCCTTCGTCGAAAACTCACCCCCTTCCCTACCTATCTCAGTAACAAGACTAAATTTAACTAGTGCCTTGATATTTTTCTTGGGGTCTGGCATTTATTAAGCTGTCAAGACATAAAATGTGACCAGAATGTTTGAAAAACAAAAAATCTTATGCCAGCTTTTCTGAAATGTAAGTTATGGTTCACAGAATGAAGACTGTGTGACACAAATACAGAGATACAGCATACTGTACATACCAAAACTGCAGAATACAGTTAAAAGCTTGCCACATGAAAAAATAATATAAACAAATGTTGAAGCAGATTTAATAATGTTTATATGATTATATTTATATAATGTTTATGAAATTTCAGAATTACAGGAAGACTGAAGAAGAATTACAGTAAAGCAAGTGGAAAAGGTACATATTTACTTTATCAATATACTGTACTAATATTTACTTTCCCATGCTACAATAAATGTATTTTAGGAAAGTTCTGCATACAAATTAAGAACATCACTCTCCACATTTAAAAAAATAAAATAAAACATTTTCCTTACAAAAATGTTTGTTTTTATATTTTTGAGAAACACTTTACAGCATGCTTACCAAATGGCAGATATGTGTGTGGCCCATTCTCAATTATCAGCAAGATTCTTGACCTCATTAAACATGCGAACTGCAACATCACTTAGAAATGAGGAAGCACAAAAGATGGCATTGGTGACTGACTGTGCCAGCACTGTGCAGGACGCAGCAGGCATGTCCTTTCTCCCACTCCTGACTCTGCTCTGTGGTTATATCACCAACACCACTGGCTGGTCTATGCCCCCAACACCACTGGCTGGCCTCTACTGGTTACACTCCCAGCACCACTGGTTGGTACACCACTCCACTGGCTGGTCTATGCCCCCAGCACCACTGGCTGGCCTCTACTGGTTACACTCCCATCACCACTGGTTGGTACACCACTCCACTGGCTGGTCTATGCCCCCAACACCACTGGCTGGTCTCTATTGGTTACACTCCCAGCACCACTGGTTGGTACACCACTCCACTAGCTGGTCTACACCCTCAACACCACTGGCTGGTCTGTGTGCTTAACATCAACACCATTCTCTCCATGATAGCTTCCTTGGCTTTACTCTCCTCTCTTCCTTCTTGGTACAATAATTTGATAATCTTCAATATTTCAAAATATTTTTGTTACTTAGCATAAACTACACACACACACACTTGCATCAAAATTTTAAAGCCATAAATTACCCCAATTCAGCAATACTGTAATAAGAAGCAATTCTACATTCAACATTTTCTGTGTTAAACCATCCAATCACTCGTCATGTAATCATCGAATATTCTTGACTGTAGCTATCAGTTTTTTAATGTTTCTCATTCATCGAAGATACAGGCCGTCATATCAATTTATTTGTTACACTTTATGAATAAAATAAAATTTCCAATATATTTTACAGAAACAATATGTACTGTACCTCTGAAAATGAGTCTGGCTTGAAAATTTCAGCTTTGCTGAAATTTCCCTTTCCTTAAGGAAAATCATCTTACTCACAAAAATAGGTCCTAAACATTTTATCAATAAAGAATACTTTGTTTTCTAAAACAACTACAAAATTATACGTGAAATCTAGGTAACTTTCTTTCGAAAGGCCTGCGGAAAGTGGCGAGCATGAGTGAGAAAGAGACTGTGATATAAATGAGACATATCCACCCTTCCCGTACATCAAGAAGGGAGCCATTGAGAATTAGAACAAACACAGCACATCCTAGAGTCCATAGTTTTCTAAACTTGTTGTATTTCCGCAACATGTAGACCTGTAAAAGCAAATACCAATTAGTGGTTGTGTATTACTCTACTTCCCTCAATATATATAATATAGTACTGTACATGAAATTAAACTTATTTCATTATGTATCAGTTTATTCAATATAATCTTTCACTGTGTCGGGGGACAGGAAGCCAGAGTGTATTCCATACACGTTTGACTTTTATCAAAGTCCCCCCCCCAAGGCTGAATTACTGATCCCACCCAGGATGCAACCCAACAACAACAAGACAAACTCCTGAGTACCTACTCACTACTAGGTGAACAGCGGTATTAGGTGAAAGAAAATGTGCCCAACTATTTCTGTCCCACCCAGAATTCTTGATTGTGTGTCAAAGGAATCCAACTGTACGGTACTACCGGGACCCTCAGTAGTACATACATAACTATCGTTGCTTTAAATACCTTACCATAAATTTCTTCACATTAATAAAACTAGACATTCGTAAAACTTAAGGGCTAGCTTGAATAACTTGTAAAGTATGGGTGCTAACTGAACATGAACTCAACAACAGGGAATATAATCACACACACAATACTAAGAGACAAAAATATATCATACTAACACTTAAAAGTTATACAATTATCTTTAAGAAACTTTTTAAACCTTTAAAACTACAGTACTGTATATATTTCTTAAAGCCATTGGAGAAAATGCAACTTACAGTATTTATAAAACAAGGCACATGCAACACTAACCTGCGTCATCTGCAGGAGCATCTCGGTCAAAAAAAATATGCCATGCCAAGGTGAGGGACCGTCAAGCTCCTGCCGTAAATATGTTAGTTATCAGTACTTACAACTATTCAAATAAGTATTAATCAACATTTAAGAGACAAACTTAATATCTTATTGTGAATACAGTAATAGTAAAACAAAAAGCGTTGAATGTAATGAAATGCCATTTTCTGGGTTGAGGCCCCGGAGGCTCCCTGCAGCTAACGGACTGAAATCCATTATATTTGTCTAGAGCACCAGTTAACTGGAGTTCTTTGCCTACCGAAGCCAGAACCATGAGCCAGAACCTGGTTTCCTCAGAGAGGCGAAGGGAGCAATGGCTTATGAACACTCCACTTTGTGAGAGTATAATCATGTCTGCCATCAACCTTTGAATCACCCAGAAAGGTGAGTCATTTGAATCATACGAATCTTTCTTCGTATCACCCAGAAAAGTAGGAGGACCATTACAAACCCCAACTGGTAAAATATTGCAACCTAAGGCAGCACAAAGCCCAAGAACTCCTCCCAAGAGGAAGGACAAGCAAATGACCACTCAACCAGCATGGCCACTTGTTGGCAACAAAACATGATGCACCCCACCCCTGACCAACCGAGCATCAATAACCCACAGACCCCTTCGGAAGCCTGCCACCTCATTCTTCACCAGAAAAGGAGACGGCTGTAAATGAACAAGCCCCCCCCCCCCAGGGCCAAAAGAGCAGAAACCACTGCACTGGGAGAGAGCATGAAGCTCCCCAACCCGACCCCCAGAGGCCAAAGCCAACAAAAACAATGCCTTCCTGAAGCAATCCTGAACCAAAGGGGCCGCAACAAACTGAGGAGAAGAGAGAAGAGAGAGCACCCGATCCAAAGACCATGATGGCTCAGGTGGCGCATGAGCAGGCTGGAGGGGAAAATGGCACGAGAGAGCTTGTGCAACAGAGAAGTGACATCCACCCCGAACGCAAGAGCTGGAGCGGCTCCGCCAGTTCTCTTGCCACTTCTCAGAGCCTTCAAGACATTTCCAAGTCATCAGGATGTGACTGTCTTCATAGTTTACCTGATTTACCAAATTTACCTGAGGGCCACTAACCCTAGTGGCCTCGACATGGACAGGAAGCTGGTGGCTTGTCAACGGTCCCCCCATTTACCTTAATGATCTTTTCCATGTTGATTTTTAAAAAGCACAATTTTGGCATTTACGGCTGTGGCAGGTAGGTGATTCCATGGGTTTATAACCCTGTGGGTGAAAAAGCATCTCCTGTCCTCAGTCCTACATTGTGGCTTGTTGAGCTTGAAACGTTGCTCCTTGTTTGTGCTACATCTGACCTTTTGAATAAATTGTCTGGATCAACATCCTCTAACTTGTTCAGTACAGTATTTTAAGTTTCAATGAGATCCACCCTGTCATGCCTTGTTTGCAGTGTTGTTAGCCTTGTGGCCTTCAAGCATTTCTGATACGAGAGATGACTTAGCTCTGGAATGACTTTTGTTGCCCGGTGTTGCACCTTCTCCTGAGCAGCTATGTTCTTCTGAAAATAAGGTCTCCATGCTTGGATACAGTAATTCAAATGGGGACAAACCAGAGATTTATACAGTTGTATCAATATGTTAATATTGATTAACTATTGTTAATTATTGATTAACTTCTTTTCCTTAAAGTCAAAAGTACACTTGATTATTCCAAGGTGTTGAAGACGGAGCCCTATCAACTTTGTCAAACCAATTCTTGCTACACAGATGACACCTTTAGCTGCCTGGGAACAGTTATTTTTTTTTATTCGTCTCTAAGCCTATCACTTTGGGATGTAGGAATTTTTCCCACACTAGTATGTTGGCAAAAGACTTTCCTTTTTTGTCATGCCAGTATCAAAGGTTGTACATGATATATGCAGAACACCTGGTGTGGAAATTCTTCAAGTTCATCCATACCCATAGGATGTTTAGTTCACTTCATATCGACCCTGCCAAAGTGGGCATGTGCAGTGTTGGTATTATTAGTCTATCCACATTGTTATGTCTATCATTCCTATGGATTGACAACTGTATTTTCTTAGTACGTACAAGTTTCCTTTCCGCTTCCCTGAGAATCATATTCAGACATCCTCATTTAGAAAAGAATCATCAGAGTTCATTTAGTGCTTCCTGTAGTCTGTTACCCTTGCTCACTATTCTTTTTAACCTTATTGCCAGCAGGTAGAGCAGTGACTGAGTGATGAGCAGGTGGTATGATGAAAATGGCAGGTACAGTGGGGCCTCGACTTACGATGGTAATCCGTTCCCAGAGATTGATCGTAAGTCGAAATATCGTAAGTTGAAGCGATTTATCCCATAAGAAATAAAGGGAATTGAATTAATCCGTTCCCCACCCTCCAAAATATTAACTTACAAATACATTTTATACTGAATACAATTTTGTTCTCTACCTTCAATACAGTACAGTACATATGTTTATCTTACCTTTATGGAGGACTTGATGGTGAATGGAAGATGGTGATGAGGGGGGGGGGAGGAGGAGAGGTGTTACTGTTTGGAAGGGGAGTTCCCTTCCATTATAACACCAGGCAGTGATGATTTTTCTGGGATACACACACTGGCATGTTTTGCCTGCACACCACTAGGACCTGCTTGTGGCTCACTGCTTGCTTGTCTTATTAAGACTCTGTCTAAAAACACTTGTTTTTCCCTATATTTTAACACTTGTCTGTAGTAAGACATCACATTATCATTTAAAAGGTCAATGCAACGGCCTGCTACAGCTTTATCTGGGTGAGTTTTTTCAACAAAACTTTGCAGTTCTTCCCATACTTCACACATTTTCTTAATGAGGAAAGAAGGGATATCCTCTACTGCTTCAACTCACAACTATTTTCTTAGGTTGAACCTTACCACTGACTTTCTGCGACCCATGGCGTGATATATAATAATCAGTTTTATGTTCAAAAAGCAAAATATCACACAAAAAACGGAATTTCTTATAGGAGTGATCGTCACTAAGCGGGCAGCTCTTGTAAACTGAGGCATGTTGGCCCGCATGACCGGGAACCACGCGCTCGGTCGACCCAAACGTGTGCCAACAAATATCGTTAGTCGACGACACTATCGTAAGTCGAGTCGCATTTTTCGATCAAATTTACATCGTGACTCAAAATTATTGTAAGTCGGGGCAATCGTAAGTAGAGGTGCCACTGTGTAAGTGTAGGTTTGAATTTTTATAATGGTTCCCCCGTTTGTAACTTTCTGTTATTGTCTAGACAGACCTTTGTGTCTAAGAAGGCCACCTCTATTTCACTGCTTTCTAACATAAATTTAAAATTCTCATGAATTCCATTAGACGAGTCAAAGTTCTGAAGGTGTTGTTCTCTCCTTGCAGCCATGCCAAAAACATCATTGCTGTATTTGTTGTAGTTCAGGGGTGCTGGATCTTATTGAAGAAAATCTAATAGAAAGCAAATGTAGAAAGAAAATTAAGATTAAGCATTTAAAAGACTGGTGCAATATCTTACCTCTAGACTAGACATACTGATGGCTACGGCTCCTCTGTACATGTCGACAAAAATGCACAGTGTAGAAAGGACAATGCCCATCCAACCATACCATGGAACTGGCTTCAGCTTTAATGCAACGCCCACTGCAACAAGGTGAGCAAAAACATCAAGGGCAGGCAGGGTCTTAAATGAAATTTTGATACAGTATGAATTTCTCAATTTGTTCACTTGTCTCATCTGACATCATCAATGAGACAGATATTACATTACCAGATAATAATAAATCAACTTATAAATCATCTCGCTTCTTATCACACATATTACATTTACTCAGGTCAAATACTGTATCCAAATACTAGAGGTGTTAAAATGCATTATTTATACAAAATAAATAAAGTAAAATTCCTTTCTCTGAGAAAAACACAGCTTCACATTAATAATTATTCAGCCTAGATAAGCCAAACACTTAACACTTTCGCGCTCTGGGCACACGACCTTCCCACTACCCCGGGTGGGTTTGGGCATTCCATGGGAACGTGCGGTAATTCTGAAAAGTGTATACTCTTTTTCAACTTTGTCACTTCAATTCTCGTCCTAAGATATTCAATTTGGTATCAATGCGTTCGCAATAGAATTCTCTAGAGGAGTATATGCATATAAACTTCAAAAGACCAGCTTACCACCTGCAGCAAACAGAGAAAGTGCAAGCGAGTGACCCGGGAGCGTGCAAGAGCGATAAAATGTGTACACTCCTTTTCACTTTGGTCATCTCAATTTTCGTCCTGGGTCTTTCATTTTGGTATCAATGGGTTTGCAACAGAATTCTCTAGAGGAGTATATGCATATAAAATAAAAAAACCTGGTCACGCTCCACCCACTGACAAGTTAAAGACGGGCCAAGTGTTACCAGCGAGGGAGTGCCCAGAAGCCCACCCGCTACACCCCCAATTCCCACCCACAAATGTTTAGTATATTTTCCGGTTGCTAACATCAATTTTTGTGTTACAGTGCTCATTTTGGTATGAAATTTTTTATAATAGAATGCTTTAGATGGATACAGGCATGTAAGGGCAAATTGAAGAACAATATTGCAAATACAATGCAATAAAGTATAAACAACAATATAAACTATATAAAAATTAAAACTTTTTGTACTTACCAATTCAGTGTTGTTTATGGAGCATGACATGGGTTGAACATTAGTTTTATCTACTCCACCTGCAGCAGGAAACGTTTCCTGAAGGGTCAACCCATGGTTTTTACAGGTGGAGTGGATGGTGGGCAAGCATTACTGCTTATCAGCCCCAGCCAGGTTCCCGCCTGGGTGCCACATGGCCTACCAAAGGTGGTGCGCAGTACTTTGGTGCACAGTTTAAAATCAGTTCCCCAAAAATCGGATAAAACCAGCGTTGAATGTAATGAAACGCCATTTTCTGGGTGAGCCCCGGAGGCTCCCTGGAGCTTATCGGGCTAATGTAAGTTATGTTAGACCGGGACACTAGCTATGGAGTTCAGACCTACCAGGGACCAGCGCCAGAACCTGGCCCCTTCAGAGAGGTTTCAGGGAGCAATGGCCCTGGAAAACCCCATATGGTTGGGGGTTTTCCTTATCTGCCATCGACCGGGGTTAGGCACCCAGAAAGGTAGGCGTAACAAAACAAACCCCACATGGTAGAAAACTACAACAAACCGAACAGAGAAGTAGAAAAACTCCCTACAATCACAAGGAAAACAATCAAACAATCACTTTACTGCCGCGCCGGTTGTCCGCGCAGCCCTCCCCTCCCCGGGAGGGGGAGGGGGGGCCCCGGACCTCACCGCGCCGGCTGCCGTCAGTTCGGAAACTAGGCTTCAACCAACGCGAAAAATCCGCCGACCGGACGGGAGGGAGGGTAGCCAGGGAGCCTCCGGGGCTCACCCAGAAAATGGCGTTTCATTACATTCAACGCTGGTTTTCTGTGGGGAGCCCCTACGGCTCCCTGGAGCTAATTACCCAAAGAGAAGGAAAAAAGGGGACGTACCCGGGAGGCGGTGGCCACAAACTCCTCAACGCGAAGTCGAGACAACTGGCTGCAACCTGCGACCCAAAGCAACACAAGAACGCCGAGGAGCACGGACGTTCGCCAAATAACGGGCGGCCAGGACCCTGTTCGATTCCAAAAACCACGCGCCCGAATATGTGCCCAAGACATATTACCAACACAGCAGCCAAAGCCGCAAACTTCCTAACGGCATGGGCACGAGGATAGACCGCAGGCTGGCTAGATTTAATAACCCTGCAGACAACCTGGGAGACCCGAACCCTGGAACAGGGAACGAGGGAAACTGGATCAACCCAAAGCGCATCCCCAGCCATACCGGCCGAAGCGCGCAAGCAACGGCGAAGCGCCGCAACTGGACACAACACATGATGCACCCCCGGCCGAACCAACCAAGCATCAATGACCCACGGACCCCTCCGGAAAGCAGCCGTCTCGTTCTTCGCCAGAAAAGAAGGCGAAGGCTGCAAACGGACAAACCTACCCCCAGGACCAAAAGAGCAGAAACCCTGCGCCGGAGGAGGGCATGAAGCTCCCTACCCGGCCCCCAGAGGCCAACGCCAACAAAACAAAGCCTGGAAAAATAATCAGGAACCGAAGGGGCCACCACAAACCGAGGAGAGGAAAGATAGAAGAGTACCCGGTCCAAGGACCAGGACGGCTCAGGAGGCGCA
>WNGS01157819.1:64262-75134 GCA_020271785.1 Procambarus virginalis
ACATGGCCTACCAAAGGTGGTGCGCAGTACTTTGGTGCACAGTTTAAAATCAGTTCCCCAAAAATCGGATAAAACCAGCGTTGAATGTAATGAAACGCCATTTTCTGGGTGAGCCCCGGAGGCTCCCTGGAGCTTATCGGGCTAATGTAAGTTATGTTAGACCGGGACACTAGCTATGGAGTTCAGACCTACCAGGGACCAGCGCCAGAACCTGGCCCCTTCAGAGAGGTTTCAGGGAGCAATGGCCCTGGAAAACCCCATATGGTTGGGGGTTTTCCTTATCTGCCATCGACCGGGGTTAGGCACCCAGAAAGGTAGGCGTAACAAAACAAACCCCACATGGTAGAAAACTACAACAAACCGAACAGAGAAGTAGAAAAACTCCCTACAATCACAAGGAAAACAATCAAACAATCACTTTACTGCCGCGCCGGTTGTCCGCGCAGCCCTCCCCTCCCCGGGAGGGGGAGGGGGGGCCCCGGACCTCACCGCGCCGGCTGCCGTCAGTTCGGAAACTAGGCTTCAACCAACGCGAAAAATCCGCCGACCGGACGGGAGGGAGGGTAGCCAGGGAGCCTCCGGGGCTCACCCAGAAAATGGCGTTTCATTACATTCAACGCTGGTTTTCTGTGGGGAGCCCCTACGGCTCCCTGGAGCTAATTACCCAAAGAGAAGGAAAAAGGGGACGTACCCGGGAGGCGGCGGCCACAAACTCCTCAACGCGAAGTCGAGACAACTGGCTGCAACCTGCGACCCAAAGCAACACAAGAACGCCGAGGAGCACGGACGTTCACCAAATAACGGGCGGCCAGGACCCTGTTCGATTCCAAAAACCACGCGCCCGAATATGTGCCCAAGACATATTACCAACACAGCAGCCAAAGCCGCAAACTTCCTAACGCATGGGCACGAGGATAGACCGCAGGCTGGCTAGATTTAATACCCTGCAGACAACCTGGGAGACCCGAACCCTGGAACAGGGAACGAGGGAAACTGGATCAACCCAAAGCGCATCCCCAGCCATACCGGCCGAAGCGCGCAAGCAACGGCGAAGTGCCGCAACTGGACACAACACATGATGCACCCCCGCCGAACCAACCAAGCATCAATGACCCACGGACCCCTCCGGAAAGCAGCCGTCTCGTTCTTCGCCAGAAAAAGGCGAAGGCTGCAAACGGACAAACCTACCCCCAGGACCAAAAGAGCAGAAACCCTGCGCCGGAGGAGGGCATGAAGCTCCCTACCCGCCCCCAGAGGCCAACGCCAACAAAACAAAGCCGGGAAAATAATCAGGAACCGAAGGGGCCACCACAAACCGAGGAGAGGAAAGATAGAAGAGCACCCGGTCCAAGGACCAGGACGGCTCAGGAGGCGCATGAGCAGGCCGGAGGTGAAACATAGCACAGGAAAGCTTACTAAACGGGGCGGATGTAACGTCGACCCCGAAAGCTAGCTCGAGCAGCTCCGCCAGCGCCGCACGAGACGAGGCGACAGTATCAGGCATCAATCGACCGTCCTGAACAAGCAAGAAAGAAAGGACAAAACCTGATCCGAAAGAAAGACAACCTACAAAGAGCCAGAAAATGGCGAAAAGAACGCCAGGAAATCCATACTGTCGCCGAAACGAAGCTCTCAGGTGGGACACCATCAACGAAGCCACCTGATCACCATAGAATTGGTGATACACCCGCGTCAAAAACCCAGACGCGAAGAGCAGAGGAGAAGGTCGAACCAGCCCCGTACCAGAGCGGACCGACCTGCTGAAAGAGGCGGAGCCGCGGTAAACGTCCCGGTTCGGGCACCGAGTCAACAGCACGGAAACCAAAGCCGGGCCGGCCACCAATGGGCCACAAGTACTCTCCCTGGGAATGTCTCCAACGAACCAGAACCCGAAGCAACAGCTGGACCGGAGGGAAGAGGTACAGGGAACCCCCTTTAGACCAGTCCCGCCGAAAGGCATCCACCGCGAACGCTGCGCAGTCGGGGAAGGCGTCACATCGGGATCGGAGACGCCGAGACCACACCGACGCGAAGAGGTCCACATCTGGGAGACCGTACGTCTGGCAGATCCAACGAACGAGTCGTCGTCGACCGTCCACCCCGTGGAGAGGGGAGCGAGACAGACCGTCCGCCAGAACGTTGGACACTCCCCGGACGTGAACCACACGGAGAGCCAAACCCCGGGAATCCAGCAGACGAACCACTCGCAGGGACCAATCCCAAGAGCTAAGGACTGAAGAGAACCCCCGCGGTTCAGGCAAGGAACCACTGGAGTACAGTCCAAACGGAGGTAAAGGGCGATCCCCGAGCGACCCGAATCCTCCGAAGCGCGAACCAGACAGCTGCGAACTCCCGAACCGTGCTGTGAGCCCGATGGAAGGACGAACCCCACCGTCCCTGGCCTGCCTGGTGAGCACTGGTCACAAAGCCCCAGCCAAGAGACGACGCGTCCGTGAACACAACGAGCGAGGGCTCGGGAAGGCGCCAAGGCACCGAACCCTGAAAAACCCCGAAGAGGAAGCCGTGACGCAGCAACCGACAAAAGACCCCCGGAGGAGAACCCCACGATCGCGAGAGAGGCGGAAAGGAAATCCCCGAAGGAACCAAACAGACGCCGCAGCCAAACCCGACCCGCGGGTAGACTAGCACGGCGAAGTTCAGACTCCCGCACAACCGCTCAAGCAACCGCTGAGCAACCCGAGACCGTCTCATGCACCGCCGAAGGCGGGACCACAGCTGCAGGAACACGTCTGGAGGGAAAGAATGAGTGGCCCAATAGCCCTAAACAAGGACCAGGCCCGAACCCGGGATGGAAACATATGGAAAACCTCCCGATCACCAGGACACCAAAACCCGGCGATCTGGAAGGAACCACCCCCTGGCGAGCAGACATGCGGACTGACTGGGAGCCCACACCAGCCAGACGTCGAGGTAGGCCATACACCGAATCTCAGACACAGACAGGGAACCAAGATCCGGGAAAGATGCAAAAATTTCAAAGTGCTCAGCACAAAATAGGGCAGGCACAACAAAGCAGCCAGCCGAAGCCCCACCACCACCGTGCCAGACCCAGAAAAACCTGGGAGGAACGCGCCAAGAGGTGACCTGGAGGTCCAGGCCACCATCCAGGCACCCGGCCCCCAACAGAAGCCGGACCCCAGAAGGAAGGGACGGACCGACCACGTCCAACGTACCCACGAAGATGACACGACGAAACGCAGGGAAGAAGCCCCCCCCGCCAAGCTCTGAACCCCCCAAAAGGGGGAGAAGCCGTCACCGATGCCACCAGAGCCGGAAGACGACGCAAAGCGCCCAACAGCAGGACCATGCGAGAGGCAATAGAGCAAGCTGCTCCCCCAGCACCCCGCCAACAAAGAAAAAAAAATAAATAAAAGTACCACATACACATTATGCATATACATATACACAAACAAGATATGACATGTATACACATGCACACACACACACACATACACATCACAAGCATACACACATACACCCACCCCCAGGCATTATAAGCAATGTGGCGGAGGCTGACTCCCTACACATTTTATAGTGTAGGGATGATAGAGCCCAACAGGCTCAGGAACCTGTACACCTGTCGAACGACGGTTGAGAGGTGGGACCAAAGAGCTAAAGCTCAACCCCCGCAAGCACAACGAGGCGAGTACATACAATGTAAATGTAAAGTACAAGTTGCCGACCAGTGGGCAGAGCACCACACCGGCTAGGCAAAGAAGGCACTAAACTGCATCAAAAGGCCCACCTCGACAGCAAAACCCCAAAGGCCCAGCACAACAACATGTGCCTAGACCCAAAAGAGCAGTCTGCAAGCCAGGAAGACCCCGGAACCCCAGAAGGCAGAACCAGGTCACATGAGGAAACAAAGCCCCCTGAACCCCACAAAAAGGGGGCCCAAGAGGAAGAAACCTCTGGAACGAAACCAAAGAACCCAAAGGAACCAGAATCGAACCAGGGGGAAGCCAAACCACCACAATTGCCGGCGGAGAACACCACAAAAGGCAAGCGCATCCCCCATACAGAACCCTCTGGGAACAGTCATAACAGACCGAAACCGAGGACAAGGTGGGGAGCAAGCCTAACAGCCAGAAACACTGAGCCCAAACCATGGGCCCAGAAGCCCGGTGGAAATAAACACCCAAAGGAACAGTAACGGGCAGAAAAAACCAGAAAAGCAAAAAAAAACGACAACAGGAGAAGAAAACCCCCTGAAAAAAGGGTGAAAAACTCACCCCAGATGCTCGCTCGCACACCCAGGCGTATGTAAACAAACCGCAACGCCGCCCTGGTGGCCACGCCGGGAAACAGGCAGACGAAAATGGCCGCCAGCAGGGGCTGTGCTGGACGCTAAGAGACAAAACACGCCAGCAAAAGTGGGAAGCAAGCAGACTGGATGGGCTAAAAACTCCGCCCAAAAGCAGAAAAACCCCGGCAGGGGCAAACCGCCCCAGAACTGCTAGCAGGCATCCCCCACAGCCCGGGAACCAGCAACAGAGGCCCCGGGGCAGAGCCGTCCTCCAAGCCCTCCGCCCTTAAAGAAAAGAAAGAGTCCATGGGAAAGGCAGCAAGAAACGGGCCGCTGGTAAGCCCCAGAAGCCTTGGCTGGAGGAACAGGCTCTAAAACCTCCGTCCCCCAACCCGAATGGGGCAGCCCCCGAAAACCGCCCGAGCCTCTGCCCCAACTAAACCCCGCCCCGACCCCGAAACCCGCAGACAGTCCGGAACCGGGAACAGGGAGGGAGGAGGGCGAACAGCCTTAACCAAAACGGGGCGGCCTCGGGGCATCCGAGTGGGAAACCAACCTAGCATGTTGCAGCAACCTAACCTAGCTTGCAACACGGATGCCGCCTGTACTCTGAATAGCAATAACATCAGGAGTACTGGAGAACAAGCAGAGAAACTCTCTCGCAAGACTCCGGGTCAAGGTGTCAGGGACCCAACAGGCAGCATGACGGAGGTAAATGGCGACTGTCACCTAGAGACAAAGGCACAGCAACCAACGATCCCGTACAAGACGGGTTGGTACCCGGAAGACACATGCAATGGTCTCCCGAGCCCAGACAGGGGTTTCCAGGGCCCGTAGGTTAGCAACTACGGGAAGCCCGGGCAAGGTGTTGCTAACCGGTTAAGAAACCCGAAAACAAGGGTAAAGATTAATACTGAAAACCCCCGGGACGTGTACAAGCACGGGGGCCTAGCAGAGGGCTGCCAAACACTACTAGTGGAACTATAGCCACACTATGCAGACCCCCACCAGGCAAGAAAATAAAAACAAAAGAAAAACCCCGCAAAAGTACACCGTCCCCAGAGGCAACAGGAACCGGCCGCCGCGTAGGTGGCAGGCAGCGCAACACCTTGGCGCCCTAACCAGCACAACACCAACTCCCTACCCAAGGCCAAACAAGGGCCCCAAGCCCCAGCTGGCCCCAAGGGCGAGGCAAATGCCGAGCAGCAAGAACCCCTACGGGAGCGGTTCCCGAACGCCCCAGAGAAGATAACCCTGACACGCAAGGGCAGTACTCACAGGGCGCCTAGGGAAGGGAACCCCTAGACGCATGCAGCCCCGGCACTGATGAAATACTCCTGGCCACCGCAAACCACAAAAACAGCAGAGAACGCCACACGAGGCAAACACCGCCAAGGAATTTGAGGCCAGAGAAGCGTGTATCCCGGTTGACACTAGCTTACGAACTGACGGCAGCCGGCGCGGTGAGGTCCGGGGCCCCCTCCCCCTCCCGGGGCCCCCCCCTCCCGCGGCCCCCCCCCTCCCCCTCCCGGGGAGGGGAGGGCTGCGCGGACAACCGGCGCGGCAGTAAAGTGATTGTTTGATTGTTTTCCTTGTGATTGTAGGGAGTTTTTCTACCTCTCTGTTCGGTTTGTTGTAGTTTTCTACCATGTGGGGTTTGTTTTGTTACGCCTACCTTTCTGGGTGCCTAACCCCGGTCGATGGCAGATAAGGAAAACCCCCAACCATATGGGGTTTTCCAGGGCCATTGCTCCCTGAAACCTCTCTGAAGGGGCCAGGTTCTGGCGCTGGTCCCTGGTAGGTCTGAACTCCATAGCTAGTGTCCCGGTCTAACATAACATACATTAGCCCGATAAGCTCCAGGGAGCCTCCGGGGCTCCCCACAGAAAAACCGGATTTTTCGCAAATATTTTAATGGAGGACTCAATGCTGAGTCCTTACCGGACTTCCCTCTATTTAACGGAGGACTCAATGCTGAGTTGTCACCGAGCGAAAGTGTTTTAATTAAATTAATTAATTAATTAACACTTAAGCATTTGATAACGAAAGCTTTTTTGGTAAATATAGAAAACTTTGCCACTGGACTATACCAAGTTTACATCAGTCACAACCTATGACTGCCACATAAAGAATCTTAAGAAAGAAGAAAAGAATTGATGATGCAAAGTCAAAAGAACAAAATTAGGTGGTTCAACCATTAAAAACTGGCAGAGTAAAATATCTGTCTAGAATCTTGTTTATTAATACAGTACTACAGTATAATTGTAATTTTTGTCATAGATTCAAGACAATATACTGTGGTTTGAGCTTAATGTAGTCTTGGTGAGTGGAAGGCTGCAGTTACAAGGAACAAGGGTCATAAATGATGCTAATAATTCTCTCCAGGATGTGGATATCAGCATGCAGGCTATGAGTCACAATAACGTGGCTGAAGTATGTTGCCCAGACCACACACTAAAAAGTGAAGGGACAACTTGAGAAGGGTCCAGGACGGACTGAAACGTCGTCATCCCTTCACTTTCTAGTGTGTGGTCTGGATATCAGCATATTACCCTTGGATAAAATTGACCCAAATTGAGTCAGCAAACAGAAAGGCAAGCCCTTGTGGCAGCTTATGGTCAAAACCACATCTTGTTACAGCTTATGGTCAACACCACACCCTGTTGCAACTTATGGTCAACACCACACCCTGTACAGTGACCACAACACACCAGTTGCAACATCAGGATCTGCGGGTTGGTACAAGAATTCAACCAACTATGAACCACTTATTTTGATGAAAGGGAGCAGTAGAACAACAGAAGTACACTTACACTGCATTAGGCTTGGATACCCATGTGAATGGGAAATGGGCTATCAGGTACCAGAAGATGAGAGGAAATGTCAGCACTGTGGAGAAATGCCCAACAGACCACAGGAACATTATCTAACACAGTGCAGTTACAAGCCCAATAAGATTTCAACTTAGATTTCAGAGAGCAGAAGTTGTTAAACACATGAGGCATAATCTTACTGAAGTGAACATGAGTCATAAATACTCATACTCCGCTTAAGCAAAATAGAAACAAGGAACACTTAGTGGGCCAGCCAAAGGCTTAGGGCCCATGCAGGAATATCCTTGCAAAAAAATCAACATTGAATGTAATGAAACGCCCTTTTATGGGTGAGCCCTGGAGGCTCCCCGGAGCTATCGGACTGATATACAATATATTAATCTGGGGCATCAGTCAATTGGAGTTCAGCCTACCAGAGACCACAAGCCCCCCCTCATAGTCACAGGGAGCAGTAGCCTATGGAAACCCCTTATGTGGTTGGGAGCATTCCATGTCTGCCATCAATCTGGGTTAGGCACCCAGAAAGGTAGACATAACAAAACAGACCCCAATCGGTAAGAAATTGCAACCGAAGACTGAACAGAGGCAGAACTACCCCAAATTCTAAAGAAATTTGAAATTTCGTCCGTGCAGCCCTTCCCTCCCCAGGAGGAGGAGGGGAAGGGGGAGGGCTGCACACTGTCAAAACAGTTCCTTTATTTGAGCCGATACAGTATTTTGAAAAAATGTGGTGTAATTTTGTCCATAAAATTAGGGATGTGCAGAGTATTCATGCAGTCTTGCCAATGTAACAAAATCGTGGAAAAGGACCTTGTGGACACCATCCTCTTTCCATTGGGGTTCATGTGCTGGCAAAGCCTCTATGGGAAAACTATACCTCACATGTCAGAGCATGCTATCACCATATTAGCCCTTTACCAAGTCAGATTTATTCATACTTTTGTGCAAATGATGTATTCACCTAGTTGTGTTTGCGGGGGTTGAGCTTTGCTCTTTCGACCCGCCTCTCAACTGTTACTGCTTTTTTTTTTCTCCACACACCACACACCCCCCAGGAAGCAGCCCGTGACAGCTGACTAACTCCCAGGTACCTATTTACTGCTAGGTAACAGG
This sequence comes from Procambarus virginalis, assembly GCA_020271785.1. Taxonomy (NCBI): domain Eukaryota; kingdom Metazoa; phylum Arthropoda; class Malacostraca; order Decapoda; family Cambaridae; genus Procambarus; species Procambarus virginalis. The sequence goes on from WNGS01157819.1 coordinate 72,477, forward strand.
AGCATTCAGGGTGAAAGAAACTTTGCCCATTTGTTTCTGCTTGGTGCGGGAATCGAACCCGCGCCACAGAATTACGAGTCCTGCGCGCTATCCACCAGGCCCCTATGTGACAGACCATGTGACACTCTTGCTATGTGAATAACCTACATTAATACATAATGTGCAAATAATATGTAGGGCATGGTATTACTGTATATTACAAATAATAATGCATAAATTAAAACAACTAGCCACCATTAAAAACAACTACAGAGTGATGCCCCAACATACCCATTGAAACATCCTTGTTGATGAACCCATTTGCAATGACACCATTTGATATACTGACAGCTTTTGAAGTATGTGAAGTAGAGCTGGCAGACAGATTAGGTGCTGCAAGTGGCGGCGGCGGCGGTGGTGGTGGTGGCTCCAATTGTTGCATTTTGACATAAGATGGTGGGTGAAGGTTAAGGTCTGTTGTCATTTCTGCCAAGTTTAACCTGGAAGCGAGGGCTCGAGTACTGCTATATTTCTGCCTTGTCTTTTGAAGAAAAGTGTCTGAAAGAGTATTAACCCTCTTTAATGGTTTACTCAATTAGATTTAAATATGCAACAAAATAATAAAAAAAAACAACAACGTTGAATGTAATGAAACACCATTTTTTGGGAGAGCCCCGGAGACTTCCTGGAGCTATCGTACTGATATGTGATATATTAGTCTGGGGATCAGTCAATTGGAGATCAACCTACAGGGTGATCACGAGCCAGAACGGTGCCCCCTCAGAGGGGCACAGGGAGCAATGACTTATGGAAAACCCCTCATGTGGTTTGGGGGTATTCCTTGTCTGCCATCGACACAGGGTTAGGCACCCAGAAAGGTAGGCATAACAAAACTAACCCCACTTGCTACGAAAATTGCAACCAAAGACCGAACAGAGGCAGAACTCCCCCAACACCCAAGGAAACAAGCAAACATCATACACCGCTGCCACACCGCTTGTCTGTGCAGCCCTCACACAGGGGGGAGCCCTGGATTCCCACATCGGCTGCTCACACCCCCAATTGGGAGGTTGAGCATCAAAAAGAAAACGGAACTGCCAATCGGAGGGAGGGAGGGTGCCAGGGAGCCTCTGGGGCTCATCCAGAAAATGGCATTTAATTATTTTCAAAACTGGTTTTCTGTGGGGAGCCCCGTTGGCTCCCTAAAACTACATAACCAAAGATAAGTAAAAGAGGGCCTTACCCAGCAGGTGGCCGCCATGCGCTCCTCAACTCAAAATCGGGATAACTGGCTGCAACCAGCGACCCAACGCTACAGACGAACACCCAGGACCAGGAATATTTACCAAATACAGTACTGTAATGGATAATGGGCGGCCAGGACCCTGTTCGCTCTCCAAAACCACGCTCCCGAATGTCAGCCCAAGACATGTTGCCCAAGATGGCAGCCAAAGCAGCAAACTTACGAATGTCATGGCCACAAGGATAGACCACGGGCTGACTAGACTTAATAACCCTGCGGATGATCTGGGAGACCTGAGCCCTGGAACAGAGAACGAGGGAAACCAGATGAACCCAAAGCGCATCCCCAGCCATGGAGGTCAAGGCGCGCAGATAACGGCGAAAAGTCGCAATCGGACACAACACATGATGCATACAGGTTAAGAAACTTAGATGATTGTCATGCCCTTCAAGAAGACCTGGACAAAGTAAGTACATGGAGCGCCACTTGGCAAATGGAATTTAATGTTAATAAATGCCATGTTATGGAATGTGGAATAGGAGAACATAGACCCCACACAACCTATATATTATGTGAGAAATCTTTAAAGAATTCTGATAAAGAAAGAGATCTAGGGGTGGTTCTAGATAGAAAACTATCACCTGAGGACCACATAAAGAATATTGTGCGAGGAGCCTATGCCATGCTTTCTAACTTCAGAATTGCTTTTAAATACATGGATGGCGATATACTAAAGAAATTGTTCACGACTTTTGTTAGGCCAAAGCTAGAATATGCAGCGGTTGTGCGGTGCCCATATCTTAAGAAGCACATCAACAAACTGGAAAAGGTTAGAGGTTAAGGTTAGAGGCATTAAATATGCCAAAACTAGAAGACAGAAGAAAAAGAGGTGATATGATCACTACATACAAAATAGTAACAGGAATTGATAAAATTGATAGGGAAGATTTCCTGAGACCTGGAACCTTAAGAACAAGAGGTCATAGATATAAACTAGCTAAACACAGATGCCGAAGAAATATAAGAAAATTCACTTTCGCAAACAGAGTGGTAGACGGTTGGAACAAGTTAGGAGAGAAGGTGGTGGAGGCCAAGACCGTCAGTAGTTTCAAAGCGTTATATGACAAAGAGTGCTGGGAAGACAGGACACCACGAGCGTAGCTCTCATCCTGTAACTACACTTAGGTAATTACCCCCAGCCTGACCAACCAAGCATCAATGACCCAAGGGCCCCTCCAGAGAGCTGATGTCATGTTCTTCGCTAGAAAAGGAGATGGCTGCAACCGAATAAACCGACCACCAGGACCAAAAGAGCAGTAACCCCTGCACTGAAGGAGAGCATGAACCCGACCCCCAGAGGCCAATGACAACAGAAATAGAGCCTTGAAAAACTATTTTGAAGAGAAAGGGCCACGACAAACTGAGGAGAAGAGAGA
>WNGS01157820.1:3537-27747 GCA_020271785.1 Procambarus virginalis
GGTCATTCTCAAGTGAGGAAATACATACATGTATAATGTATGTATCATTATGACAGGGACAGGATACAGTACATATATACACACACTGTCAGTGCTGAGAGCTTTCCCTCCTCCCATAGCTCATGAGTAGCTTACCCTACTAGTTTAACACAGACGGAAGTGACAGGAGCAGACGACTCTGTCCTCTCTCTCCCCACCAGCCCCCCCCCTCTGATCCCCACCGCCCCCTACCTGGGGTAGTATCCTACTCTCCTATGTAGCCTATCGGAATGAGGTGAAGTCGTTAGGGCATGAGGAGCCATGGAGACGATGTGCTAGAGAAGGGGCTGGGGGGTGCAGAGGCCGAGTTGTCGCTAATTAAGCCTCAACGTTACTGTGTGTGTGTTGAATTACATATGATACATTAACTACATATATGTAAGGCTACCATCACATAGACACAGCAGTTTTAGGCACACACTACACACACAGCACTACACACATTATAGTTATGATATAAATTGTATAACTATAAGGTATATATAGTAGCGTATATGATATATCAATATATGTCGACAACTACGGTAGTCCAATACCGTCACATCTCAAGCTACGACTATGCACACTGTGGCACCTAGTAGCCTAAATAAGGCGAGAGGGTTCATGAGATTACATTGTTTATTCTCAGCTACCTGAACCTACCTTAACCTAACCTACCCCCCTTAGTTTCTCGGCTACCTAACCTAACCTAGCCTATAAAGATAGAGGTTAGCTTAGGTTAGTATGAGGGTGGTTAAGTTCAGTCAATAATCTACGTTAATTTTACTCCAATAAAAAAAAAATTTGACCTCATACATAAGGAAATTGGTAGGTTTATCATTTCAGGGGTAAGCTAAAAAAATTAGAGAAAATATATTAATTCATGAAAACTTGGCTTATTAGGCAACCACGGGCCGTTGCATACTAGGCTGAGAAGTAGCGTTCTGGCACGTGGTAGACATATATAATATATATATATACTAATATATAATATAAGTATATTATATATATATATATATCATATATATATATATATATAATGTTCTTTTCGTGCGGTTGATAATATAGGGGTTGCCTTGGGAGCAACATTGCAAGAGAGCCGTGTCCAGCTGCCTGGTGAACGACTCTAATTAATGGTGTGCAGAATGTACCTTTAACTGGCCGACTGGTGGTCAGTCTACATGTAAATTTCCGAGTTAAACCTGAAACCGCCGACCGGTTCTCCTCACCTGTCACTGTCGGCGTGTGAAGCCTTAACTGACAAGAACAAATTGTTCTGCATGTTCTTTGGTGTTCACCGTGGCCCGATTGTTTTCCTCGGGCCCTGTTTCTGCGGTCCTGAACCTTCCCCCCCCCCACACACACACACTCACTTTCACGGTGGCTGTGTGGATCGCACGCTGGACACGTATTCCTGTGGCCCGGGTTCAATTCCCGGCACCGGAGACAAACGATAGATAGGGTTTCTTTCACCCTGATGCGCCTGTTACCTAGCAGTAATAGGTACTTGGGAGTTAGACAGCTGTCACGAGCTGCTTCCTGGAGTGGGTGTGTGTGGAAAAATAATATTAGTAGTTAGCAGCAGTTGATTGATTGACAGCTGAGAGGCGGGCCGAAAGAGTAGAGCTCAACCCCCGCAAGCACAACTAGGTGAGTACACACACACAGGTGTACACACAGGGTGTTAAGACAGGCAGGAGGCGGGTGTACACACAGGGTGTACACACCGGGTGTTAGGTAAGCTCTAACACACACTACACACTGTTTACAAGCAATGTGTGGGGGTGGAGGGTGTGTGGCGGGGCTCCTCGGGGGAGCAGAGGCTACCCTACACCTGTGTGTGTGTGTGGGGGGGGGGTTACACCCAGTGTACCCCTGAGGGGGTGAACACCCCAGCAACGGTTGTCAGGGCACCACCCTCCCACCACACCTGAACTAGCTGAGTGCACATTATTTACATATTATAGATAACACACTTATGATGTCATTAACAAGCCATCCACTACGGGCTCGCCATAGCCCGTGCTACTTGGAACTTCTTGCTCCAGGGAGCGAATCTTTAACAACAACAACAATATGATGTCACTCCTAGCCTCCCCCCCCCCCTCGCTCTGTCTGTCTGTCTGTCTCAGCTTTTCAGAGCAGAGGTGAGACACCATAGGAGGGGGGGGAGGGGGGAGGGGGGAGGGGGGGGCCGGAAGTGCCAGGGGAACAGGATGTTGGTGGCCGTCCAGTGGGCACTGCGGGTCTGGCACTCCTTGTGTGCCACGATCCCTCTCTCTCAACCCCTCCCCCCCCTCACCACACACGTTGAGAGGCGCCTCCCTCTCTCTCTCTCTCTCACCACAGGTTTCTAGACTTCAACTCAAGGATGTGCAAAGCAATGAAGGCGGGTGCTAGGAGCTGGAGGCCAGACAACGTACCACATAGAACACAAATCCTTCACGGAGTCCAAGCTGGGTAATTGTTAGCTTGGACTATGTGAGGTGAGGTTAGGCTACCTTAAATTTAGTTAAGTTTTGTACCGTTAAATTAGACTAGGTTAAATTAAAATAAGATTGGTTATGTTGAGTTAGGCTTGGTTATAGTAGGCCAGGTAGGGTTAGGCCAGGTCAGGTTAGGTAAGGTATGTTAGACAAAGTTAGGGTCGGCCTAGTTAGGTTAGTATTTACTTAGAGACCTAAAGGGCGTGGGAAAAAGTACTGATAAGGAGGACCTGAGGAAATGTAGCGATGAACTAAATAGACTTAAATGAATATATGAGTGTTGGGAGGGCAGTTGTGAGACAATATGAACACAACAATGTGACAAAAACTAACGAGCAGCCCAACCTGTTCTGTAGCAATTTAATGAGGAAAACAACAATGGAGTTGAGCGCAGAGTGATGAAAGCGTGGAGGAAACACTGGATGACACAGTAGTCACTGCGGAAGAGGTTAAAAGACACCTTTAGGAACTACACGTGCCACAACCACTACGACCACACTATCACCAGGACTGCTCAAGACAGCAGCAGAGACACTTTGGCAATCTCAAACTGTGTTTTCAGTCAGTCAAAAGAGGAAGGGAAGAGAAAGAAATTGTCGGGAAAGCGCCAAGCCATGAAGACTTTATAGCACTGGGAAGGGATCAGGATAAGGATTAGGGATGGGCCGGGGAGGGAAGGAATGGTGCCCAACCACTTGGACGGTCGGGGATTGATTCCCCCAAAAGACAGACACAGTAGCAATGCTCAGACATGGTGAGAGAGAGGAAGCAGTGAGGTACAGACACATGTCACTGACAAGTATTTCTTGTAAAGTGGAGGAGAGAGTAACTATGTTGAGAATAGTGGAGCCGCTGGAGACGTTAAACTTGGTTACAAAGTGGCAGCACGGACTTGGAAGGTGAAAGTTGTGCCTAGCAAACTTGATCAAATTCTGCGATTAAGTTTCTAAAATACAACTGAAAAAAAGAAGAGGTCTGGATATATTGCACTTTCCTAGACCTCCAGAAAGCGTCTGATAATGATATCATGAAAGGTTGGCGTACAAGACAGAGAGAAGTAAGCTGCGATAATTGGTACAGCACAGGACTGGGAGAGGGAGTACCTGACGGACAGGACACAAAGACTCACAGTCAGAGGAAGTCTCCAATTGTAGGAACATAACAAGTAGAGTCCCCCTCCCCCCCCCCCCCCGCAAGGGTCAGTCCTGGACCCCACTACTGCTCCTAATATATATGGAAGACCTGCACGAGAAAGTGAGCTCGTTCATGTTAGTGAGAAAGTTTGAACAGGAAGACGGCAGAAGGTTATAGGAAGCCCTTGACACACTCCTGGAGATGACAAAGAAATGGTTGTTGGAATTTAATCCAAACAAGTGTAAGGAAATGAAGAAAGAACACAGTAGACCAGAAGGTACCTACACCATAAGGAACCATAGCTAAAAGAGTTAACACATGAGGACACACTAACGTAACCTGACCTCACACCTCTGCACGACTGGACAAAACGAATAGCAACATTTTAGTAAGAAATCTTGCAAGAAAAACCAAGTAATTTTTCAACACCTTCACAGGGAGCGCGCGCAAAAACTGGCGAAGACAACGTAGTAATTTGCGATCATTTGGCAGAAAGAGAGCGCAAAAAACTGGACGAATTGGTTATTAGGTTGTTAATGAAGACACGATTGTTAGGGGTGATGAGGTTATCTGACACCAGCGACAACTGATTAATTCTGACATTAATCCCCAAATTGTGTAAATTCGCACGCAAGTTGGTTTGATAACTACTGGTGTATTGACCACTGGTATAGTGACCACTGGTGTATTGACCACTGGTGTAGTGACCACTGGTATAGAGACCACTGGTGTATTGACCACTGGTGTATTGACCACTGGTATAGTGACCACTGGTGTAGTGACCACTGGTGTATTGACCACTGGTATAGTGACCACTGGTGTATTGACCACTGGTATAGTGACCACTGGTATAGTGACCACTGGTGTAGTGACCACTGGTGTAGTGACCACTGGTGTATTGACCACTGGTATAGTGACCACTGGTATAGTGACCACTGGTATAGTGACCACTGATATAGTGACCACTTGTATAGTGACCACTTGTATAGTGACCACTGGTGTATTGACCACTAGTGTAGTGACCACTAGTGTAGTGACCACTGGTGTAGTGACCACTGGTGTATTGACCACTGGTATAGTGACCACTGGTGTATTGACCACTGGTATAGTGACCACTGGTATAGTGACCACTGGTGTATTGACCACTGGTATAGTGACCACTGGTGTAGTGACCACTGGTATAGTGACCACTGGTGTAGTGACCACTGGTGTAGTGACCACTGGTATAGTGACCACTGGTGTATTGACCACTGGTGTATTGACCACTGGTATAGTGACCACTTGTATAGTGACCACTGGTGTATTGACCACTAGTGTAGTGACCACTAGTGTAGTGACCACTGGTGTAGTGACCACTGGTATATTGACCACTGGTGTATTGACCACTGGTGTAGTGACCACTGGTGTAGTGACCACTGGTGTAGTGACCACTGGTATAGTGACCACTGATATAGTGACCACTTGTATAGTGACCACTGGTGTATTGACCACTGGTGTAGTGACCACTGGTGTAGTGACCACTGGTATATTGACCACTGGTATAGTGACCACTGGTGTATTGACCACTGGTGTATTGACCACTGGTGTAGTGACCACTGGTATAGTGACCACTGGTATAGTGACCACTGGTGTATTGACCACTGGTGTAGTGACCACTGGTGTAGTGACCACTGGTGTATTGACCACTGGTGTAGTGACCACTGGTGTAGTGACCACTGGTGTATTGACCACTGGTGTAGTGACCACTGGTGTAGTGACCACTGGTGTAGTGACCACTGGTGTATTGACCACTGGTATAGTGACCACTGGTGTATTGACCACTGGTGTATTGCCACTGGTGTATTGACCACTGGTGTATTGACCACTGGTATAGTGACCACTGGTATAGTGACCACTGGTATAGTGACCACTGGTGTAGTGACCACTGGTGTATTGACCACTGGTATAGTGACCACTGGTGTATTGACCACTGGTATAGTGACCACTGGTGTATTGACCACTGGTATAGTGACCACTGGTATAGTGACCACTGGTATAGTGACCACTGGTGTATTGACCACTGGTATAGTGACCACTGGTGTATTGACCACTGGTATAGTGACCACTGGTGTATTGACCACTGTATAGTGACCACTGGTATAGTGACCACTGGTATAGTGACCACTGTATAGTGACCACTGGTGTATTGACCACTGGTGTATTACCACTGGTATAGTGACCACTGGTATAGTGACCACTGGTATAGTGACCACTGGTATAGTGACCACTGGTATAGTGACCACTGGTGTATTGACCACTGGTATAGTGACCACTGGTATAGTGACCACTGGTGTATTGACCACTGGTGTAGTGACCACTGGTGTATTGACCACTGGTGTAGTGACCACTGGTGTATTGACCACTGGTGTATTGACCACTGGTATAGTGACCACTGGTGTAGTGACCACTGGTGTATTGACCACTGGTGTATTGACCACTGGTGTAGTGACCACTGGTATATTGACCACTGGTATAGTGACCACTGGTATAGTGACCACTGGTGTATTGACCACTGGTATAGTGACCACTGGTGTATTGACCACTGGTGTATTGACCACTGGTATAGTGACCACTGGTATAGTGACCACTGGTATAGTGACCACTGGTGTATTGACCACTGGTATATTGACCACTGGTATAGTGACCATTGGTATAGTGACCACTGGTGTAGTGACCACTGGTATAGTGACCACTGGTATAGTGACCACTGGTGTATTGACCACTGGTGTATTGACCACTGGTATAGTGACCACTGGTGTATTGACCACTGGTATAGTTACCACTGGTGTATTGACCACTGGTGTATTGACCACTGGTATAGTGACCACTGGTATAGTGACCACTGGTATAGTGACCACTGGTGTAGTGACCACTAGTATAGTGACCACTGGTGTATTGACCACTGGTGTATTGACCACTGGTGTAGTGACCACTGGTATAGTGACCACTGGTGTATTGACCATTGGTATAGTGACCACTGTTTTTTTTTTTATTGTTTTCTACCACAGACGTGGCCACACATTTACAATGCTAACCAGCATATATACATATTCTTCTGTCCTCCATGGACAGGGTTAGAGATGTGTTAAACATATAGTTCAAGGGTTTATTGAACAATCAACCACTGAAGGTGAGTCGGTGCTTTAAAAATGCTAAGCTAACCTATATACGTAAATACATAGATAAAACAGATTTACGTATGCCTTACATAAAGTGTTCGATGTGTCATCTACACAGTGTCATTAATGTACATTTACAAAGGTGAAATGTAATTCTGATCAGCTTCCATATATACTTTATACCCATACATACACATACACACACATATACATATATACACACATGCATTCACAGACATTTATCCATTTACTCTGACAGGGTGAGATAGCTGATAAAGAAACTAGTGTGCAATTAAGCACTTAATCACTGAAGGTGATTAAGGTGCTTTTACAAGCTCAGGTTATATAGTTACATCACATACATACATTGTATAATTGATACATTACATGGTCAATCTTGGGTACAAGTCCAATATATCATCAAGTGTTCCAGTACTCATATAGTAATTACACAGTTCAGCATACCTTAGCCCAGGAGGGCGAAAGTCAGCCAGTATGGGACATTCTACAATATAATGTTCAAGTGAGTGCATGTTTTCTCTTTCACAAAGTTGACACATTGTGTACTCGACATTTGGGTTTTGACCACATTGACCACATTTTGACGACATTTGACCACTGGTGTATTGACCACTGGTGGTAGAAATTGATATGGGTGTTTCATTAGCAGTGACAAAGAGAATATTTAAACAAATATCTAATGAAGATCTCACCGACCTAACAAATTCACAAAGACCTGAAAGTTGTAGCATTAAATATTATGATAGATATCGTGAGGAAACATTCACATATGGGACTAATAGAACAAGAACCCGGCAATGTGATGTTATAGTGGCCAGAATACGCCTGGGATATAGACGTATCTGGCAGCTTTCTCAAAACCCGAATGTCGAGTACACAATGTGTCAACTTTGTGAAAGAGAAAACATGCACTCTCTTGAACATTATATTGTAGAATGTCCCATATTGACTGACTTTCGCCCTCCTGGGCTGAGGTATGCTGAACTGTGTAATTACTATATGAGTACTGGAACACTTGATGATATATTGGACTTGTACCCAAGATTGACCATGTAATGTATCAATTATACAATGTATGTGATGTAACTATATAACCTGAGCTTGTAAAAGCACCTTAATCACCTTCAGTGATTAAGTGCTTAATTGCACACTAGTTTCTCTGTCAGCTATCTCACCCTGTCAGAGTAAAAGAGACAAATGTATGTGTGTGTGTATATATATATATTATATATATATATATATATATATATATATATATATATATATATATATATATGTGTGTGTGTGTGTGTGTGTGTGTGTGTGTGTGTGTGTGTGTGTGTAAATGTATGTGTATAAAGTATATATGGAAGCTGATCAGAATTACATTTTACCTTTGTAAATGCACATTAATGACAGTACGTAGAAGACACATTGAACACTTTATGTAAGGCATACGTAAATCTGTGTACCTATGTATTTACGTATATAGGTTAGCTTAGCATTTTAAAAGCACCGAATCACCTTGTGTGGTTGATTGTTCAATAAACCCTTGAACTACATGTTTAACACATCTCTAACCCTGTCCATGGAGGACAGAAGAATATGTATATATGCTGCTTAGCATTGTAAATGTCTGGCCACGTCTGTGGTAGAAAATAATAATAATAATAATAATAAAACTGGTGTATTGACCACTGGTGTAGTGACCAATACACCAGTGGTCACTACACCACTACAGAGAGAGAGAGAGAGAGAGAGAGAAGAAAGGTAGAAAGGAGTGAGGGAGGTGAGGTAGGAGGGAAGGAGTGAGGGAGGTGAGGTAGGAGGGAAGGCCTACAGACCCGTGCCATCACAAGTCACGTCCAGAGAAATATTTGTACCCTTTCATCTTTTTACCTCTTGTGGGTTCCCCCTCCCACCGCCCCTCTCTCTCTCTCCCCTCTCTGACCACATCCTGTTGTTTCACCTCTCTTCCCCTCTTGCCCCTCTCACTCTCCCCCTTTTTTACGACCCTTTACCCTCCCGTCCCGGCACACGACGGGAAGGGACAGACAGACAGATGCTCCATGCTGACGACCGTCTAATTCGCCATGACAGATGGAGGAAGGTTCACCAAGTTGACAGTACAGGCACTCTGCAAGGCTGTCTCTCTCTGTCTGTCTGTCTGTCTGTCTGTCTGTCTGTCTGTCTGTCTGTCTGTCTGTCTGTCTCTCTCTGTGCCTTTAAATGCACTAAAGGTTGGGAGGTTTAAAGTAAGCAAATATTTCCAGTCCTTCCCGCCGCCTTAACAGCCATGCCACAAGGGAACAAGGCAGTTGGCACCCCTGGCACATCTCCACGACCCACCAGCACATCTCAGCCACACGCTGAGACAGTTGGAGGTCCAGCTGAGGCCATCCTCCTCACCCAAACCTGTATAATCATTATACTTTGTATAATGACTATACTTTGTATAATGATTATACTTTGTATAATGATTATACTTTGTATAATCGTCAAAACAATGCGCTGTTTAGTTCTCGTAGTAGAGTTGGCTTCGTTGTTGACTCACACTGCAACCAGCCCTCCGGCTAGGCTCGTACAAGCAGCGGCTCAACCCAAAAAAGCATTTAGCAATCACTGCGTATTTCGAAATTCGTATTTTCTCAGGTATAAGGTCGAATGATTTAATGCTGGAAGGTGTTGAATAGGTAGACTTAACTTAAGAGATTAGGCAACCCACCTTTAGGGGAGCCGGTCAGCCGAGCGGACAGCACGCTGGACTTGTGATCCTGTGGTCCTGGGTTCGATCCCAGGCGCCGGCGAGAAACAATGGACAGAGTTTCTTTCACCCTATGCCCCTGTTACCTAGCAGTAAAATAGGTACCTGGGTGTTAGTCAGCTGTCACGGGCTGCTTCCTGGGGGTGGAGGCCTGGTCGAGGACCGGGCCGCGGGGACACTAAACCCCCGAAATCATCTCAAGATAACTCAAGATAACCTGGTCTAACTTAACCTCAACTAGGTGGTAAACTTCAATTGGCCATTAATGGTGTTTGGTGTGTTGGGCCGGGCCTCCAGAGTGGTGTAGGTGGGCCGGGCCTCCAGAGTGGTGCAGGTGGGCCGGGCCTCCAGAGTGGTGCAGGTGGGCCGGGCCTCCAGAGTGGTGTAGGTGGGCCGGGCCTCCAGAGTGGTGCAGGTGGGCCGGGCCTCCAGAGTGGTGCAGGTGGGCCGGGCCTCCAGAGTGGTGCAGGTGGGCCGGGCCTCCAGAGTGGTGTAGGTGGGCCGGGCCTCCAGAGTGGTGTAGGTGGGCCGGGCCTCCAGAGTGGTGTAGGTGGGCCGGGCCTCCAGAGTGGTGCAGGTGGGCCGGGCCTCCAGAGTGGTGCAGGTGGGCCGGGCCTCCAGAGTGGTGCAGGTGGGCCGGGCCTCCAGAGTGGTGCAGGTGGGCCGGGCCTCCAGAGTGGTGCAGGTGGGCCGGGCCTCCAGAGTGGTGCAGGTGGGCCGGGCCTCCAGAGTGGTGCAGGTGGGCCGGGCCTCCAGAGTGGTGCAGGTGGGCCGGGCCTCCAGAGTGGTGCAGGTGGGCCGGGCCTCCAGAGTGGTGCAGGTGGGCCGGGCCTCCAGAGTGGTGCAGGTGGGCCGGGCCTCCAGAGTAGTGTAGGTGGGCCGGGCCTCCAGAGTGGTGTAGGTGGGCCGGGCCTCCAGAGTGGTGCAGGTGGGCCGGGCCTCCAGAGTGGTGTAGGTGGGCCGGGCCTCCAGAGTGGTGCAGGTGGGCCGGGCCTCCAGAGTGGTGTAGGTGGGCCGGGCCTCCAGAGTGGTGTAGGTGGGCCGGGCCTCCAGAGTGGTGTAGGTGGGCCGGGCCTCCAGAGTGGTGCAGGTGGGCCGGGCCTCCAGAGTGGTGCAGGTGGGCCGGGCCTCCAGAGTGGTGCAGGTGGGCCGGGCCTCCAGAGTGGTGCAGGTGGGCCGGGCCTCCAGAGTGGTGTAGGTGGGCCGGGCCTCCAGAGTGGTGTAGGTGGGCCGGGCCTCCAGAGTGGTGTAGGTGGGCCGGGCCTCCAGAGTGGTGTAGGTGGGCCGGGCCTCCAGAGTGGTGTAGGTGGGCCGGGCCTCCAGAGTGGTGTAGGTGGGCCGGGCCTCCAGAGTGGTGCAGGTGGGCCGGGCCTCCAGAGTGGTGTAGGTGGGCCGGGCCTCCAGAGTGGTGCAGGTGGGCCGGGCCTCCAGAGTGGTGCAGGTGGGCCGGGCCTCCAGAGTGGTGCAGGTGGGCCGGGCCTCCAGAGTGGTGCAGGTGGGCCGGGCCTCCAGAGTGGTGCAGGTGGGCCGGGCCTCCAGAGTGGTGTAGGTGGGCCGGGCCTCCAGAGTGGTGTAGGTGGGCCGGGCCTCCAGAGTGGTGCAGGTGGGCCGGGCCTCCAGAGTGGTGCAGGTGGGCCGGGCCTCCAGAGTGGTGTAGGTGGGCCGGGCCTCCAGAGTGGTGTAGGTGGGCCGGGCCTCCAGAGTGGTGTAGGTGGGCCGGGCCTCCAGAGTGGTGTAGGTGGGCCGGGCCTCCAGAGTGGTGCAGGTGGGCCGGGCCTCCAGAGTGGTGTAGGTGGGCCGGGCCTCCAGAGTGGTGTAGGTGGGCCGGGCCTCCAGAGTGGTGTAGGTGGGCCGGGCCTCCAGAGTGGTGCAGGTGGGCCGGGCCTCCAGAGTGGTGTAGGTGGGCCGGGCCTCCAGAGTGGTGCAGGTGGGCCGGGCCTCCAGAGTGGTGTAGGTGGGCCGGGCCTCCAGAGTGGTGTAGGTGGGCCGGGCCTCCAGAGTGGTGTAGGTGGGCCGGGCCTCCAGAGTGGTGTAGGTGGGCCGGGCCTCCAGAGTGGTGTAGGTGGGCCGGGCCTCCAGAGTGGTGTAGGTGGGCCGGGCCTCCAGAGTGGTGCAGGTGGGCCGGGCCTCCAGAGTGGTGCAGGTGGGCCGGGCCTCCAGAGTGGTGCAGGTGGGCCGGGCCTCCAGAGTGGTGTAGGTGGGCCGGGCCTCCAGAGTGGTGCAGGTGGGCCGGGCCTCCAGAGTGGTGTAGGTGGGCCGGGCCTCCAGAGTGGTGTAGGTGGGCCGGGCCTCCAGAGTGGTGTAGGTGGGCCGGGCCTCAAGAGTGGTGTAGGTGGGCCGGGCCTCCAGAGTGGTGTAGGTGGGCCGGGCCTCCAGAGTGGTGTAGGTGGGCCGGGCCTCCAGAGTGGTGTAGGTGGGCCGGGCCTCCAGAGTGGTGTAGGTGGGCCGGGCCTCCAGAGTGGTGTAGGTGGGCCGGGCCTCCAGAGTGGTGCAGGTGGGCCGGGCCTCCAGAGTGGTGCAGGTGGGCCGGGCCTCCAGAGTGGTGCAGGTGGGCCGGGCCTCCAGAGTGGTGCAGGTGGGCCGGGCCTCCAGAGTGGTGTAGGTGGGCCGGGCCTCCAGAGTGGTGCAGGTGGGCCGGGCCTCCAGAGTGGTGTAGGTGGGCCGGGCCTCCAGAGTGGTGCAGGTGGGCCGGGCCTCCAGAGTGGTGCAGGTGGGCCGGGCCTCCAGAGTGGTGCAGGTGGGCCGGGCCTCCAGAGTGGTGCAGGTGGGCCGGGCCTCCAGAGTGGTGCAGGTGGGCCGGGCCTCCAGAGTGGTGCAGGTGGGCCGGGCCTCCAGAGTGGTGCAGGTGGGCCGGGCCTCCAGAGTGGTGCAGGTGGGCCGGGCCTCCAGAGTGGTGCAGGTGGGCCGGGCCTCCAGAGTGGTGCAGGTGGGCCGGGCCTCCAGAGTGGTGTAGGTGGGCCGGGCCTCCAGAGTGGTGCAGGTGGGCCGGGCCTCCAGAGTGGTGCAGGTGGGCCGGGCCTCCAGAGTGGTGCAGGTGGGCCGGGCCTCCAGAGTGGCGGGATTCCAACACAGACTCACAGTGTCAACACCTGAGACTCTCCTGGGTGTAGTGTCAGCCAAGGGGGTGGCACCTTGACAGACCCGGGGTGACGCCTTGACAGCCCCAGGGGTGACACCTTGACAGACCCGGGGTGACGCCTTGACAGCCCCAGGGGTGACACCTTGACAGACCCGGGGGTGACACCTTGACAGCCCTGGGGGTGACACCTTGACAGCCCCCGGGGGTGACACCTTGACAGCCCCCGGGGGTGACACCTTGACAGTCCCGGGGGTGGCACCTTGACAGACCCGGGTGGCATCTTGACAGACCCGGGGTGACGCCTTGACAGCCCCGGGGGTGACACCTTGACAGCCCCGGGGGTGACGCCTTGACAGCCCCGGGGGTGACACCTTGACAGCCCCAGGGGTGGCACCTTGACAGCCCCGGGGGTGACCCCTTGACAGCCCCGGGGTGACGCCTTGACAGCCCCGGGGGTGGCACCTTGACAGCCCCGGGGTGACGCCTTGACAGCCCCGGGGGTGACACCTTGACAGCCCCGGGGGTGGCACCTTGACAGCCCCGGGGGTGACACCTTGACAGCCCCGGGGTGACACCTTGACAGCCCCGGGGTGACGCCTTGACAGCCCCGGGGTGACACCTTGACAGCCCCGGGGGTGACACCTTGACAGCCCCGGGGGTGACCCCTTGACAGCCCGGGGTGACGCCTTGACAGCCCCAGGGGGTGACACCTTGACAGCCCAGGGGGTGACACCTTGACAGCCCAGGGGGTGACACCTTGACAGCCCCAGGGGGTGACACCTTGACAGCCCCAGGGTGTGACACCTTGACAGCCCGGGGGTGACACCTTGACAGCCCGGGGGTGACACCTTGACAGCCCCGGGGGTGACACCTTGACAGCCCAGGGGGTGACACTTGACAGCCCCAGGGGTGACACCTTGACAGCCCGGGGGTGACACCTTGACAGCCCCAGGGTGACACCTTGACAGCCCAGGGGTGACACCTTGACAGCCCCAGGGGGTGACACCTTGACAGCCCAGGGGGTGACACCTTGACAGCCCCAGGAGTGACACCTTGACAGCCCAGGGGGTGACACCTTGACAGCCCAGGGGGTGACACCTTGACAGCCCCGGGGTGACACCTTGACAGCCCAGGGGGTGACACCTTGACAGCCCCGGGGGTGACACCTTGACAGCCCCGGGGTGACACCTTGACAGCCCCGGGTGACACCTTGACAGCCCAGGGGGTGACACCTTGACAGCCCAGGGGGTGACACCTTGACAGCCCCGGGGTGACACCTTGACAGCCCCGGGGTGACACCTTGACAGCCCCCGGGGGTGACCACTTGACAGCCCCAGGGTGACACCTTGACAGCCCCCGGGGTGACACCTTGACAGCCTCGGGGGTGACATCTTGACAGCCCCGGGGTGACACCTTGACAGCCCCGGGGGTGACATCTTGACAGCCTCGGGGGTGACATCTTGACAGCCCCGGGGTGACACCTTGACAGCCCCGGGGTGACACCTTGACAGCCCGGGGGGACACCTTGACAGCCCCGGGGTGACACCTTGACAGCCCCAGGGGGTGACACCTTGACAGCCCCGGGGTGACACCTTGACAGCCCCCGGGGGTGACCCCTTGACAGCCCCAGGGGTGACACCTTGACAGCCCCCGGGGTGACACCTTGACAGCCTCGGGGGTGACATCTTGACAGCCCCGGGGGTGACACCTTGACAGCCCCGGGGTGACACCTTGACAGCCCCCGGGGGTGACACCTTGACAGCCCCGGGGGTGACACCTTGACAGCCCCGGGGGTGACACCTTGACAGCCCCGGGGGTGACACCTTGACAGCCCCCGGGGGTGACACCTTTACAGCCTCGGGGGTGACATCTTGACAGCCCGGGGTGACACCTTGACAGCCCCGGGGTGACACCTTGACACCCCCGGGGGTGACACCTTGACAGCCCCAGGGGGTGACACCTTGACAGCCCGGGGTGACACCTTGACAGCCCCGGGGGTGACACCTTGACAGCCCCAGGGGTGACACCTTGACAGCCCCGGGGTGACACCTTGACAGCCCAGGGGGTGACACCTTGACAGCCCCAGGGGGTGACACCTTGACAGCCCCAGGGGTGACACCTTGACAGCCCCGGGGGTGACACCTTGACAGCCCCCGGGGGTGACCCTTGACAGCCCCAGGGGTGACACCTTGACAGCCCCGGGGGTGACACCTTGACAGCCCTGGGGGTGACACTTGACAGCCCCAGGGGGTGACCCTTGACAGCCCCAGGGGGTGACACCTTGACAGCCCGGGGGTGACACCTTGACAGCCCGGGGGTGACACCTTGACAGCCCTGGGGGTGACACCTTGACAGCCCCAGGGGTGACACCTTGACAGCCCAGGGGGTGACACCTTGACAGCCCCGGGGGTGACACCTTGACAGCCCTGGGGGTGACCCCTTGACAGCCCTGGGGGTGACACCTTGACAGCCCTGGGGGTGACACCTTGACAGCCCCGGGGGTGACACCTTGACAGCCCAGGGGTGACACCTTGACAGCCCCAGGGGTGACACCTTGACAGCCCCAGGGGTGACACCTTGACAGCCCCGGGGTGACACCTTGACAGCCCCGGGGTGACACCTTGACAGCCCCGGGGTGACACCTTGACAGCCCTGGGGGTGACACCTTGACAGCCCTGGGGGTGACACCTTGACAGCCCTGGGGGTGACACCTTGACAGCCCCAGGGGTGACACCTTGACAGCCCCAGGGGTGACACCTTGACAGCCCCGGGGGTGACACCTTGACAGCCCCGGGGGTGACACCTTGACAGCCCTGGGGGTGACACCTTGACAGCCCTGGGGGTGACACCTTGACAGCCCCGGGGGTGACACCTTGACAGCCCCGGGGGTGACACCTTGACAGCCCCGGGGGTGACACCTTGACAGCCCTGGGGGTGACACCTTGACAGCCCTGGGGGTGACACCTTGACAGCCCTGGGGGTGACACCTTGACAGCCTCGGGGGTGAAACCTTGACAGCCCCAGGGGGTGACACCTTGACAGCCTCGGGGGTGACACCTTGACAGCCCCAGGGGGTGACACCTTGACAGCCTCGGGGGTCACACCTTGACAGCCCCAGGGGTGACACCTTGACAGCCCCAGGGGTGACACCTTGACAGCCCCAGGGGTGACACCTTGACAGCCCCAGGGGTGACACCTTGACAGCCCCAGGGGTGACCCGTATAAAGCTGCAGTAGACAGTTTAACACGGAACTCAACTATTTGTTCACTTATAAAATTGGTAATTTTTACTCCACTGAACTTTGGTATATTTCTTATATTTAAATACATTATATTAATGGCTGTAATTTATATATTTTAGATTGGGAGTCGAACCGTCGGCAGCCGTGACCACCTCCTCCTGGTGATTAATAACAGTGGTAGTATTAAAATGCTACATAATTAAACCCTTTATGATAACAAGTACAGAGAATTTAGTTATTTGTCCGACTCATCTGTCCCGGACAAAACGAATAACAACGTAATTAATGTGTCAGGCAGTTCGTGTTCGAACCCCTTAACGGCCCTAGCCGTTGACCTCGTACTGTCAACACTTACAACACCTGTTTAACCAAACAACTTACTCCACCTTGCCCAGCCACACGTGTCCACAAGCCCCAGGATATATATTATAATTTATATATGATAAAAACTGTTTGTAATACAGTTTGTACAACAAAAGTAATTGAAAAAACTTCCCACCAGGGGTCACCACCCCCAGGACCCCCCACAGTCACCAGCTGGGGTCACCACCCCCTGGACCCCCACAGTCACCACCTGGGTCACCACCACCCTGGACCCCCACAGTCACCAGCTGGGGTCACCACCCCCCAGGACCCCCACAGTCACCAGCTGGGGTCACCACCCCCCAGGACCCCCACAGTCACCTTCTGGGGTCACCACCCCCAGGACCCCCACAGTCACCACCTGGGGTCACCACCACCCTGGACCCCCACAGTCACCAGCTGGGGTCACCACCCCCCTGGACCCCCACAGTCACCAGCTGGGGTCACCACCCCCCAGGACCCCCACAGTCACCAGCTGGGGTCACCACCCCCTGGACCCCCACAGTCACCAGCTGGGGTCACCACCCCCAGGACCCCCACAGTCACCAGCTGGGGTCACCACCCCCAGGACCCCCACAGTCACCAGCTGGGGTCACCACCCCCAGGACCCCCACAGTCACCAGCTGGGGTCACCACCCCCAGGACCCCCACAGTCACCAGCTGGGGTCACCACCCCCAGGACCCCCACAGTCACCAGCTGGGGGTCACCACCCCCTGGACCCCCACAGTCACCACCTGGGGGTCACCACCCCCCTGGACCCCACAGTCACCACCTGGGGTCACCACCCCCCTGGACCCCCACAGTCACCAGCTGGGGGTCACCACCCCCCTGGACCCCACAGTCACCAGCTGGGGTCACCACCCCCCTGGACCCCCCCAGTCACCAGCTGGGGTCACCACCCCCCTGGACCCCCCCAGTCACCAGCTGGGGTCACCACCCCCCTGGACCCCCACAGTCACCACCTGGGGTCACCACCCCCCTGGACCCCCACAGTCACCAGCTGGGGTCACCACCCCCTGGACCCCCACAGTCACCAGCTGGGGTCACCACCCCCCTGGACCCCCACAGTCACCACCTGGGGGTCACCACCCCCCTGGACCCCCACAGTCACCAGCTGGGGTCACAACCCCTGCTGTTAGCAGGGTTGTTAGAGACAGTTTGTTAGAGACAGGTTGTTAGAGGCAGGTTGTTAGAGGCAGGTTGTTAGAGGCAGGTTGTTAGAGGCAGGTTGTTAGAGGCAGGTTGTTAGAGGCAGGTTGTTAGAGGCAGGTTGTTAGAGGCAGGTTGTTAGAGGCAGGTGGTTAGAGGCAGGTGGTTAGAGGCAGGTGGTTAGCGAGGGCCCGCATGACCTAACAAGCTCTCGCGTCTCGTAAAAAAAACTGACAGATTTTCCCTCTCTAATCTGCTGCATGTCGTACTTTGATCTCTTACGAGGTGGGTTGGGGGGGGGGGTGAGGTTACGATGTCGTGCAGTCTAAATGGGAAAGGTTACGATGTCCACACACATATTATATTATATATATATATATATATATATATATATATATATATATATATATATATATATGAATCACAAAACTCACAAAACCTTTCAGTTGCATATAGTCCTGGGGACCATTCAGGCTTGTTCGCATTTGTGTTCCTCACGTGTTGCTCAAAAATGAGGTGATTTGATAAAATGGTATGCCCTAGATTACCATCCGAGTGCCGGCGGGGAAGTGGTTCAAATAGCTTCGGCTATCAGTTCCTTATGTTCGGTCGTGATGGTCAAGCGGATTAAGGCGTCCCTGTACATACCAGTTGCGTTGCTCCTGGCAGTATGGGTTCGAGTCACTCCTGGGGTGTGAGTTTTCAGTTGCATATATGCTGGGGACCATTCAGGCTTTTTGCATAATATACATATATATTGTGTACTCACCTATTTGTGTCTGCAGGATCAAGCATTGACTCTTGGATCCCGCCTTTCCAGCCATCAGTTGTTTACAGCAATGACTCCTATCCCATTTCCCTATCATACCTAGTTTTAAAATTATGAATAGTATTGGCTTCCACAACCTGTTCCTTAAGTGCATTCCATTTTCCCACTACTCTCACGCTAAAAGAAAACTTCCTAACATCTCTGTGACTCATCTGAGTTTCCAGCTTCCATCCATGTCCCCTTGTTCTGTTACTATTCCGTGTGAACATTTCGTCTATGTCCACTCTGTTAATCCCCTGAGTATTTTATATGTTCCTATCATATCCCCCTCTCCCTTCTTTTTTATAGTGTCGTAAGGTTCAGTTCCTTCAGTGGCTCGATCCTCATACCCCATCCCTCGTAACTCTGGGACGAGTCTCGTTGCAAATTTCTGAACCTATTCCAGTTTCCTTATGTGCTTCTTCAGATGGGGACTCCATGATGAGGCGGCATACTCTAAGACTGGCCTCACGTAGGCAGTGTAAAGCGCCCTAAATGCCTCCTTACTTAGGTCTCTGAATGATGTTCTAACTTTTGCCAGTGTAGAGTACGCTGCTGTCGTTATCCTATTTATATGTGCCTCAGGAGATAGATTAGGTGTTACGTCCACACCCAGGTCTCTTTCGCGCGTCGTCACAGGTAGGCTGTTCCCCTTCATTGTGTACTGTCCCTTTGGTCTCCTATCACCTAGTCCCATTTCCATAACTTTACATTTGCTCGTGTTGAATTCCAGTAGCCATTTCTCTGACCATCTCTGCAACCTGTTCAGGTCCTCTTGGAGGATCCTACAATCCTCATCTGTCACAACTCTTCTCATCAACTTTGCGTCATCCGCAAACATCGACATGTAGGACTCTACTCCTGTAAACATGTCGTTAACATATACAAGAAATAGAATTGGTCCCAGCACTGATCCTTGTGGTACTCCACTTGTTACTGTTCGCCAGTCCGACTTCTCGCCCCTTACCGTAACTCTTTGGCTCCTTCCTGTTAGGTAGTTCCTTATCCATGCTAGGACCTTTCCCCTACCCCCGCCTGCCTCTCCTGGTGTGTGTGTGTGTGTGGGGGGGGGGATCTCCTGTCTTGGGTGGTACATTTATAATGACGCTACTTGGTGAGGAAATAGTCCTCCGGCGTCTCTCAGCAGCCAGGGTGATGCTTTGGTCCTACTGCTTCTGTGTCGTCTGCTTCCTCCAGGTCCTGCTGAACCTCTAGTGGGTCCTGCTGTCCTGCTGAACCTGATAGCCCGCCTGCTATCATAACATCATGTCAGCAAGGCGGACAGCCCGCCTGCTATCACAACATCGTGTCAGCAAGGCGGCCAGCCCGCCTGCTATCATAACATCGTGTCAGCAAGGCGGCCAGCCCGCCTGCTATCATAACATCGTGTCAGCAAGGCGGCCAGCCCGCCTGCTATCATAACTCACACTGTATCTCACATCTCCACAACTTTACCTTCCCCTGTACCTCTCCATCAACTTTATTACCACAGCCAAAAAACCATCAAGGCTCTAGCTCCCCCGCCCCAGTTCCACACCTGACCAGCCTCAACCACACCGCTACACGTCCCAATACTAACAAAAAAACCCCCACTAATTGTACTTTTCAACAAGGCTAGATTAACGGGGCGGCTCGTAGAAGAATACTTAAATAATTCCTTTCTCAATGAGTACCAAGACAAAGAAACTAGTTTTTCCGCGAGTGCCGACATGACGCTCTGTTGTTTTTGTCCTCCACTCTCCCCACCACCACAACTTACAACCCACACGGAAAAAATAACAATTTTAGAATTTGTAATGAATATACATACATATATACATATATATATATATATATATATATATATATATATATATATATATATATATATATTCTATAATCATCAAAGTGCTTCACGTATTAACACTTATATTATTTACTGTCAAGGATTTAGTTGATGGACCTCCTTTGGCCCAGAGGGAACATATACCTGTCTAATGAGAGTTAACCTGCCTCAGGTGAGGGAACAGCCTGTCACTTACACTGACTGTAAGTGAACGATCTGTCACTTACACTGTAAGTGAACAACCTGTCACTGACAGTCAGTGTGGGGAAACTGTTACTATTGGAGTGCCTCAAGGCTCTCTCCTTGAACCACTCTTCATTATCACATTAAATGATTTACATTCCGGACTGAGCAACAATATTTGCAAAATTAGAAAATATTAAAAATTTTAAAAACTTTGGCGGGAAAATGAGTTCAGAAAATTCAAAATTGCCTCCAGATCTTGTGGAGAAACAGACAGACCTCCAGGCTGGCCACACGAACCACATACGGCTGTCAGATGGTCCTTTAAATACAAAATAGTGGAAGAACTGCTACTGTAGAGGACTAAGTGGTGACACTGTGAAGGCAGCCGCCCATGATTGTCTAGCTGATTGTGGTTGGCATCCGGCATTGCTAACTCTCTCCTAAACCCGGGCTAATCCCCAGTCCGTTCTCTCAGCTAAATACGTCATATTTCTTTACGGATTGGACCAATCCATTTAAGGCACGTGATACTGCCGTTTTCTGTACCTCGGCTTCGTCAGGTTAGGTTAGGTGGGTTGTTTGGCTCGTGTGTTCCTGCTTCCTGCTCTGTGTAACACCTTCTGCTGTCAACCTCTGGAGGGTTATTAAGACCTATCAACCTCTGGAGGGTTATTAAGCCTATCAACCTCTGGAGGGTTATTAAGACCTATCCACCTCTGGAGGGTTATTAAGACCTATCAACCTCTGGAGGGTTATTAAGGCCTATCAACCTCTGGAGGGTTATTAAGACCTATCAACCTCTGGAGGGTTATTAGGCCTATCAACCTCTGGAGGGTTATTAAGACCTATCAACCTCTGGAGGGTTGTGAAGGCCTATTAACCTCTGGAGGGTTATTAAGACCTATCAACCTCTGGAGGGTTATTAAGACCTATCAACCTCTGGAGGGTTATTAAGACCTATCAACCTCTGGAGGGTTATTAAGACCTATCAAACTCTGGAGGGTTATTAAGGCCTATCAACCTCTGGAGGGTTATTAAGGCCTATCAACCTCTGGAGGGTTGTGAAGGCCTATTAACCTCTGGATGGTTATTAAGACCACCACAACGTTTACTAAGCCACAAACAAGTATACTTCAGACCTGAACAATAATCTGTAACTATTCTGAACTGCCAGTTTATGTGAACACGAAGAATCAGGATATACACTTCAGGATATACACTTCAGGGATATACACTTCAGGGATATACACTTCAGGATATACACTTCAGGGATCTACACTTCAGGATACACACTCAGGGATATACACTTCAGGGATATACACTTCAGGGATATACACTTCAGGGATATACACTTCAGGGATATACACTTCAGGGATATACACTTCAGGGATATACACTTCAGGGTTATACACTTCAGGATATACACTTCAGAATATACACTTCAGGGATATACACTTCAGGATATACACTTCAGGGATATACACTTCAGGATATACACTTCAGGGATATACACTTCAGGGATATACACTTCAGGATATACACTTCAGGATATACACTTCAGGATATACACTTCAGGATATACACTTCAGGGATATACACTTCAGGGTATACACTTCAGGGATATACACTTCAGGGATATACACTTCAGGAATATACACTTCAGGAATATACACTTCAGGATATACACTTCAGGATATACACTTCAGGATATACACTTCAGGATATACACTTCAGGATATACACTTCAGGATATACACTTCAGGGTATACACTTCAGGGTATACACTTCAGGGTATACACTTCAGGGTATACACTTCAGGGTATACACTTCAGGGTATACACTTCAGGATATACACTTCAGGATATACACTTCAGGGTATACACTTCAGGATATACACTTCAGGATATACACTTCAGGATATACACTTCAGGATATACACTTCAGGATATACACTTCAGGATATACACTTCATGGATATACACTTCAGGATATACACTTCAGGATATACACTTCAGGATATACACTTCAGGGATATACACTTCAGGGTATACACTTCAGGAATATACACTTCAGGGTATACACTTCAGGATATACACTTCAGGATATACACTTCAGGGATATACACTTCAGGGATATACACTTCAGGATATACACTTCAGGATATACACTTCAGGATATACACTTCAGGATATACACTTCAGGAATATACACTTCAGGAATATACACTTCAGGGATATACACTTCAGGGTTATACACTTCAGGATATACACTTCAGGATATACACTTCAGGGTATACACTTCAGGATATACACTTCAGGATATACACTTCAGGGTATACACTTCAGGGTATACACTTCAGGATATACACTTCAGGGATATACACTTCAGGGATATACACTTCAGGGATATACACTTCAGGGATATACACTTCAGGGATATACACTTCAGGGTATACACTTCAGGGATATACACTTCAGGAATATACACTTCAGGGTATACACTTCAGGATATACACTTCAGGATATACACTTCAGGGATATACACTTCAGGGATATACACTTCAGGGTATACACTTCAGGATATACACTTCAGGATATACACATCAGGAATATACACTTCAGGGATATACACTTCAGGGATATACACTTCAGGGATATACACTTCAGGGATATACACTTCAGGGATATACACTTCAGGGATATACACTTCAGGGATATACACTTCAGGGATATACACTTCAGGATATACACTTCAGGATATACACTTCAGGATATACACTTCAGGATATACACTTCAGGATATACACTTCAGGATATACACTTCAGGATGTACACTTCAGGATATACACTTCAGGATATACACTTCAGGATATACACTTCAGGGATATACACTTCAGGGATATACACTTCAGGGATATACACTTCAGGGATATACACTTCAGGGTTATACACTTCAGGATATACACTTCAGGATATACACTTCAGGGTATACACTTCAGGATATACACTTCAGGGTATACACTTCAGGATATACACTTCAGGATATACACTTCAGGATATACACTTCAGGATATACACTTCATGATATACACTTCAGGGATATACACTTCAGGATATACACTTCAGGATATTAACTTCAGGATATTAACTTCAGGATATAAACTTCAGGGATATACACTTCAGGATATACACTTCAGGATATACACTTCAGGGATATACACTTCAGGGATATACACTTCAGGATATAAACTTCAGGGATATACACTTCAGGATATACACTTCAGGATATACACTTCAGGATATACACTTCAGGATATACACTTCAGGGATATACACTTCAGGGATATACACTTCAGGATATACACTTCAGGATATACACTTCAGGGATATACACTTCAGGATATACACTTCAGGGTTATACACTTCAGGATATACACTTCAGGATATACACTTCAGGGATATACACTTCAGGGATATACACTTCAGGATATACACTTCAGGATATACACTTCAGGATATACACTTCAGGATATACACTTCAGGGATATACACTTCAGGATATACACTTCAGGGATATACACTTCAGGATATACACTTCAGGGTTATACACTTCAGGATATACACTTCAGGATATACACTTCAGGGATATACACTTCAGGGATATACACTTCAGGATATACACTTCAGGATATACACTTCAGGATATATTATTCCTAACTCGTCAACAAATATATCCCAAAATCCTATTTGACTTTTTCTGAACATTTATTCAATAATTTTTTGTCCTGCTCGCTGGTAATGACGGCCCTTAAGTCCTTCTTGCTCCCACACTGGACAATTACAATATCATTATTGTTATCTCAGTGTTCAGCATTATAAGTGTTCAGCATTATAAGTGTTCAGCATTATAAGTGTTCAGCATTATAAGTGTTCAGCATTATAAGTGTTCAGCATTATAAGTGTTCAGCATTATAAGTGTTCAGCATTATAAGTGTTCA